>CAUYON010173321.1:0-60768 GCA_963573935.1 Arctocebus calabarensis | reverse complement strand
GTCCCAGCTACTAGGGAGGCTGAGGCAAGAGAATCGCTTAAGCCCAAGAGCTGGAGGTTGCTGTGAGCAGTGTGACGCCACGGCACTCTACCCAGGGCGATAAAGTGAGACTCTGTCTCTACAAAAAAAAAAAAAAAAGTTTTTAGATTGTAGTATGTCCCTAGAAAACCAGAAACATTAGAATACTGAATAGGTCTCAATTTTGGAGAAAGTATAAATGTCTGTTAATATCTACATTTTTACCACTTGCAGGCTTTGCCTCATAACATTGAGTGCTGTCAATTCATTTATTGTGTTATTTACAATATTAATCATTAGCATTATTAATGTTATAAAAGGATGACACACTCTTGAACAAAACATTGCTGCCTTTTTTAGTATTTGAAGTGTAGTTATAAACATTTCAAGGAAGCTAAAAATGAATAGAATATAGTCCTAAGTTTAAGGTTCTCTTTTGCAGTATTCCAGGAAGGCCCTCTACAATTTGAAGAATGTTTAAATATTTAGAAAATTTGATTTAGTGGAAAGGGGGTGTATGTGTGATGTACCCTAGATAAAAATTTGTACAGAAATTTTTAATTTCATTAAGAATATTTTATGAAGCAATAAGCAACACTAACCATACAAAATAACTCTATGAATTTTAAGATACTGCACTACAGTTTAAGAAATACTGAAATTTCTTTTCCACAATGTTTTATATTAAAAACCAATAGACTTTTTAGCAGGTTCGGGTACACTAAAGAATCAAGAAGAAAATCCAGTGAGTTCCTGTATTGCTTTCCTTCCTGACTTTTGTCTTCTCTCCATGGATATAGTTTTTCCTGTTATTAACATCTCCTTTCAAGAAATTATAAAGGCTATGACTGATATTTATATTTAGTGTTTATAAATTATTTACTTTAATAATATATTTATTAACACTTAGACACTTTGGGAGGTATAAGAAGATGTACTAAAATGTTGTTCTATGACCCTAAAGATTTGTGTATTCATTTCAAATTACAGAGAATTAAGACTAATACAAAGTAATTTACAATTGAGTTCCAAGAAGTACAGTAAGAGACAACAGGAGATTAATGTATGAAAAATTTTTGAAAGCTATCATTCACCCAGGAAAGCATTTATTAAGTATAAAATGTGCATTCATTGAGATAGATGACGTAAGGGATTTTAAAAATTATCTTTTGCTCTTTCATTTTATAGATGACTCACCTACAGGTCTTTTAAAAAGTGTGGTTTCCCCACCCAAAATAAAGGAATACATATATAGCATAAAATCTACCCTCTTACATTTTTTGAAATTTAGATTGCTGTGATGGAAAATAATATGGACATTCCTCAAAAAAAAAAAAAATTCAAAATACAGCCACCAAATGAGCCAGATTGTTGTGTATTCAAATAAATTGAACTCCGGATCTTAAAGAGGGATGTTAATTGCAACATTATTCATATTTGTCAAGAGGTGGAAACAACCTGAGCGCTCATTGATGGATGAGCAGGTAAAGGTCTTTGGGGCAGGTTCCCTGTAAAAGATAAGAAAAAAAGAAGAAAAAATACCTTTGGGTTTTGACACTAATCATAATATTCAGGCTTAGCGAGGCTCTTAAAAATCACTGCTAGATCTCAAATTTTTAAGTCCCTATTTCTACCGTCTTTCTTCAACATGGTTCAATGTGATGGAAGACAGTTTCTACAGAAAAATCTCTGCTTCAAGTATTTTCATAGGACAATTTTCTGGGTACAGAAAAGGCACTCAAAATATTCTGGTAGTGTAATCCAATTCCTGTCAAGACGATATGAACCTTTCACTGAGAGCTTTGTGAATTGGAGAGCATTGCAGGGCTCTGTTAGATCTCTTCGTTAGAAACTTCAGGGAAACATATCAACTAGCAGAGCTCAAAATCAGTCATCTTCATATTTCTAAAACTAGCATTGCTCTTTCTGTTGGGTATCTTGGATTTTTCTATGAGCAAATACTTGTGTACACACCCACTTTTCCCATGGATCTATTTCGAACTACTCAGTAGTTCTATTTGGTGGTCTACCCTGAGGAATGTGTGAATGTTTTAAGTATGATGGGGTGATGTAGAGATGTGGTCCTGACCTAAATATACACTAAAAATTAATTTTATTTTTCTTTTGTCTTAGTAATTTGAAATTCTTCAGTTTGTGAAATAATAACACTTTATCACGTAACTACAATGATTTACAGAATTAAAACCCTTTTTTAAATGGCATTATATTGGTTTTATAGATGTGACACACTAATCCTAAAATACCCTTATTTTTGGAGAAGATTTTCCCTAGTATTAATGCTTAGTAATGCTTTTGTTCTGTTTATTACACCAGAAAACTACCCTATTTATGCATTGGACTGAAACTTTGTTATATGACTGTAATAAAACAAAACTCAAACTCATGTGTGCCAAATTTGTACTTCATTAAAGGGAAATTAACTCCCTGAAAAGAATAATTGACACAATAAAATGCTTTCAAAATTTGATAAAATCCAGCATCCTTTTCTAATTAGGACATTTAAGAATTTAGGCACGGGTTGGCACATTTCTTAATCTGATCAAAGCCATCTATGACAAATGCACAGCTAGTGTTATACTGAACAGAGTAAAACTGAAAGCTATTCCAGTTAGAACTGGAACCACGCAAGGTTGTCCTCTATCACCACTAGTGCTGGAAGTTCTGGCCAATATAATCAGGTAAGCGAAGGAAATAAAGGGCATCCAAATGGATGCAGAGGAGGTCAAACTCTTGCTCTTTGCCAAAGATATGATCTTATGTAGAGAGAATCCCAAAGATTCAACCACAATACTCCTGGAAGTGATCAAAAATAAAGCCTTATCTCAGGATATAAAATCAATGTTCATAAATTAGTAGCCTTTGTATATGCCAATAACAGCCAAGATGAGAAGCTAATGAAGGACCCAATTCCCTTCACAGTAGCTTCCATAAAATGAAATACCTTCGAATATATATAGCAAAATAGGCAAAATACCTCTCTAAAGAAAATTATAAAATCCTAAGGAAAAAAATAGCAGAAGATATTAACAAATGAAAAAACATAACATGGTCATGGCTGGGAAGAATCAGCATTGTTAAAATGTCTTTACTACGCAAAGCAATCTACAGATTCAATGCAATCCCCATTAAAATACCATTATCATACTTTCAATATTTGGGAAAAACAATTCTTCATTGTTTGGGAACCAGAAGAAACTCTGTATAGCCAAGGCAGTTCTTAGTAATAAAAAAAAAAGCCAACAGGATCATCCTATCAGACTTTCAGCTGTACTACAAGACTGTCATGATCAAAACAGCATAGTATTGACACAATAATAGAGACAGTGACATTTGGAACTGAATAGGAAACCTTGAGATGAAACTAATCTCTTACTAATCTTGGTGGCTACCTGATCTTTGATAAACCAAATAAGAATATACACTGGGGAAAAGAATCTCTATTTAATAAATGGTGCTGTGAGAACTGGATAACCACGTGTAAAAGACTGAAAATGAGCCTACATTTCTCACCACTTACAAAAATTGATTCAAGATGGATAAAAGATTTAAATATAAGGCATAAAGCAAGAAAAATCCTCAAAGAAAGTGTGGGAAAAACATTTGAAGATATAGACCTGGGGAAAGATTTTAAAAAGAAGACTTCCATGGCAATTGCAACAATCACAAAATAAACAAATGATACTTAATTAAACTGAAATCTTCTGTACAGCTAAGAAAACAACAACTAAACCAAATAGACAACCTTCAGAGTGGAAAAGTGATTTGCATATTATGAATTGGACAAAAACTTGATATCTAAAAATCTATGGAGAACTCAAATTAATCAACTAAAAAAGACCCAATAACCCCATATATCACTGGGCAAGATAGATGAATAGAACCTTCTCTTAAAAAGATTGATGAATGGCTAACGAACATGAAAAAATGCTCATTGTCCTTAATCATGAGAGAAATGCAAATCAAAACTACTCTGAGATATCACATAAGTCCAGTGAGAATGGCCCACATTGCAAAATCTCAAAGCTGCAGATGTTGGTGTGTATGCGGAGAGAGGGAGCATTTTTATGCTGCTGCTGGGAATGAAAACTAATACAATCTTTTAGGAAGGAAGTATGGAGAATCCTCAAAGAATTCAAACTAGACCTTCCATTTGATCCTGCAATCGCATAACTGGGCATCTACCCAGAAAAAAAAAATTCTTTTGTCAAAAGGACATTTGCTGTTTATAGCAGCTGAATTTACAATTGCCAAAATGTGGAAACAGCCTAAATGTCCACCAACCCAGGAATGGATTAACGGGTTGTGAGATACACACACACACACACACACACACACACACACACACCATGGAATACTATTCAGCCACTCAAAAAGATGAAAACTTTACTTCTTTTATATTAACCTGGGTGGAGGTGGAACATATTCTTCTTAGTAAAGTATCACAAGAATGCAGAATCAAAGGGGGGTAGGGGAATGAGCAAGTGGGGAGAAGGAAGGAGGGAGGATGGGGGTCATGGTGTATGGCACACATTTTAGCGATGGGACACCATTATAAGAGGGAATTTATCTAACACATGTAATTGACATAACCTAATTACTTGTACCCTCAATGAATTCTAAACAATAAAATAATAATAATAATGACAATGATAATGATAATGATAATAAAAGAAGAAGAAAAAAATGAAAGCCAGTGAGCTTTAAATGTAAGGATAGCTGACTACTTAGTGGGTTATTTCCTTATTATTCCTTAGATTACTAAGCAATTCCCTTAGGTTTCCACCTTCATCAAGAGTAAAACCTATTTAGCTGGAGTGATTCTGACTATCATATGGCATAGTTTTTGTTGATTTGAAAACTGTAACGTGTATCAAGCCTTCATTGGTGCCCTCTATAATTTTACTCTGTTTGTTGCATCAGTCATAAAGAAAGGTTTCTACAAATCTTGAATCTATTTTTTAAGAAAAGTTTTTAAAATGTAAAATGTGTCTCACACCTGTAATCCTAGCACTCTGGGAGGCTGAGGCACGTGAATTGCCTGAGTTCAGGAGTTCAAGATTAGCCTGAGCAAGAACAAGACTCCATCTCTATTAAAAATAGATAAAACTACCAGGATGTGGTGGTACATAACTACCGTCTCAGTTACTTGGGAGGCTGAGGCTAGAGGATTGCTCAAGCCCAATAGCTGGAGGTTGCTGTGAGCTATGATGCCATAGCACTCTACCAAGGTTGAGACAATGAGATTCTGCCAAGAAAGACGGAAGGAAGGAAGGAAGGAAGGGAGGGAGGGAGGAAGGAGTAAGACTACCATGTGTCATACTTTATATCACAAATTCATTATCTATATCCTGAATGCTACCAGCCATTTTATTTTCCTGCATAATAGCAGCTTCTTATACACATAAGGAAATTCCATAGATTAATCCTGTGAAATTGGGGTAAGGAGGAAATTTTCTTATGCTGTGCTTCTATCAGTTATATTTTTAATTCTATGTCATGTTTAAAAAAAATGAACAAGCAAACAAACAGTGGTTCACTCAGCATTTACTAGCCATGTTAAATAGACTCTAAACCTGATTACATTTATGTTTCTCTCTTCTGAGAGAGAGAGAGGACTCCTTAGGGTGGGACAATATTCAGGTTTGAACATGAGATTCATTATCTGCACGTATAAAATAGGACACAGGTGAGATTGAGTGGCTTTACAAACACACACATACCAAATATGCTAATAAATAATTATTAAAAAGTTAAAAAACATAAATGTTTATTTAAACATAGCACCATATAAAGTAATATAGCATTAAGCAATACCATCATTTCTACTAAATCACAATTTCAGAAAAATCTGTAATATAGGGGTTGTATAAATTCACACATAACATTTAGTTTAATCTTCACAGTACGACAATGGTACTTGACATCTATTGCCTTTTTTCTTCTTCGTCTTTTTTTTGACTTTCCTTCTCACATATGTCTCTATTTTTTAGCCCTCCTTGAATGAGTATACATTTCATGATTCAATCCCTCTACCTGTTTTATTCATCCTACACAGTTTCTTTAGATGAGATCATCCAAACGAATAGTCTCAGCAAGTACTTAGAAGTTAAATACTCCAAACTATGCAATGTCATGCATGCTGACCTTCACACAGTATGACTCAAGTTACATCTATTTAGAATATTGTCTAAGAACATTAGTTTGTCTAGGATAAATAAGCTATCACCCTTCCTCTTTGTTTCTTTCCTTTTCTATTCATTTCATCATAGATTGATCAGTCCAGTGCTGTTTTGGATCTTTGGATAGACTGATGAAAACTACAAAATAGTATAAATCTCCTTTACTCATAGAACAGGGGTTAGATACTTAAATGATTGCCAAAGTATTAAGAACAAGTGAATTCTAGAAAAAAACAACCCAGAAACATGGAGCTCTTCTACTACATATTACAGATTAATAAATTAATCCTCTGTTACATTCCCTCTGCTATAGCCTTAATTGGGACTGTCGGTAGTTACCATATGAATAATCGCAATATCTTCTGACCTATTTCTCTGCACCTCTGATCTGTTCTCCATTCTGCTGTTGAAATATCCTTCCTAAATTTCGCATCTGATTGTGTACTTTTTCTTATTGAACTTCGTCAACAGGCCCTATGTAACATTTTTAGAGGATTTTAAAAATCAGCTCTAGAGTTTTTGAGACTTTCTTTTTCAGCTCATATCATCAGTTTGGAATCAGTGTTGAAATGAGATGCAGATACTAATTGGAGTGTATATTTTTAAGGTCAAGTATGTTGAACAAAAAATAATAGATGAGATTACTCAAATTATAAGACTCCACCTACCTCTTTAGTTTTATTCATCACAATTCAGATTTATGCATTATTTTATCCAGTTTCATTGAATTTACTAAAGTTATCCATATCGCCCATATTTTTTCACTGCCTTTTAATGTGTTGTTACCTCTGGGCATGTCCCTCCCAACATTATTCATCTACCTGACTCTTACTAGTTCTTTAAATCTCAGCCTAATTTTACTTATTTTATTGTCTTCAATCTGATTTAAGTGTCCACTTATGTGCCCCAAGAGTATTCAATTCTTATTTGTACCATAGCATGTATTACTGTGTTGTAATCAAGAAGTAGCATTTCTTGCCCTTCAATAGGACTGTTAGCTGAACAGAACAGAGACCTTTCTATCTGTAGCAGTATGTTAGTACTCAATAACTACTTGCTGAATGAATGAATTTTTGTTCTACCATTCATCAGCTATGTGACCTTAGGTTAAAAAAATTAACTCAAGTCACTTTGTATTATGTTATCTTTCTCAATGCTGTATTTCTTATCAGTCATTTAGGATAATAATAATTTCTGCTTTAAAGAGCTGTTAGAAAACAAAATTAGATGATGACAATCTATTGTGGATTGTATTATGCTTTTATTTTCTAATAGCGAATTTGCAAGCAATTTTTATGCCAGATTATGGTAGATTCAAGATAATCATTTGATATTATTACTCTTGTTTATCCACATGTAATTATTTGGAAGGTGGATGGAGCTAATGCCAGCTGTCCTGAAATGGACCCTGGAATAAACCACATAGAAATTTTGTCCATCTCATACATTATGGCGGGAAAAACATGGTAACGGCTTTTCTGCTTTAGGATTGTGTTTCATGAAAGTTTGTTATTTCTTCCTCTCTTTTATAGATTAATTTCACTGTTCTGAAAAGTGTGATTAGGGACAAAATATTTTAAAATGTTATCAAGATTTCTAAAGTATTTGTGAGAGTGGAGTACGAGACATTGATATTTAGACAGATGCTTTTCGTGATTCTTAAGTTTCATAGTTAAGTTCAAACATTTTGGCCAAGAAGGGAATTCCACAAACCAAATTACTTTTGAATATTTGATTCTCCTTATAGTTTTGAAAATAAGCTTCAGGGATAACCATCAGGTTTCTTTAACCTTCGGTGGAGAGACATATAAAGAAAGATAGAATGAAGGAGTTGGTAAACAGAAAATAAGGTGGAAGTGGAAAGAACAATTTTGTGAGTCATTTGTTAAAGTATTGATACCTTGACACTGGTGATAGAACAGGAATTTTCTTTTTTACAAAAGCCAGTTTACAGGTACCCCCACTGAGGGAAATGAAAGGAACATTCTGAAGAGGTAACCATGTTTAATTCGGACTCCCGAAGGGTCTAAATTCTAGCAAACTAATGCCGAATAGATGTTCTTGGTTCTACCCACCTAGAGACTTTTTATAGAGGGCTATTTTGAGTTCAAGGTCAGAAATTGTTAACTCAATTAAAACTAAATTATGCTTTTATGCAAATACATGAACAGTAAAACTATCCTTTTCTGAAGAGAACTCTAAAAGGAAAGGAGAAGAAAACAAACTTGAATGATTTATTCTGACCTATGGTGCTACTAATTATTACTTTCTTAACAGACGATATTTTTAAGAGCTCTTTTATGTTCACAGTAAAATAAGCAGAAAATATAGCGAGTTCTCAGACATCACACAGACAAGGGCTCCCTCACTTTCATATTCAACTCCAGGACGGTACATCTGTTACAAATTGAACCTACAGTTAATGATTACTTAGATTTCCTAGTTTACCTTATTGTTCCCTCTTGGTGTTGTACATTCTGTGGCTTTTGACCAGTGTATAATTGCAGGTATTCACATATGACATATAGAATTGTTTCACTGCCCCCCCAAACATTATATATCCTCTATTCATCCCTGCCTTTCCTCTAACCCCTGGTAACCAATGATCTTTTTACTTTTTCCAAGCATATACCTTTTCCAGAATGGCATTGGAATTACATAGTATATGGTGCTTTCAGATTTGTTTCCTTCACTTAGAAATATAGTTTCTTCCATATCTGTTCATGATTTGATAGCTCATTTCTTTTTACAAGTGAATAATATTTCATTGTCTAGACATATCTCAACTTATTTATCATTTACTCAAAAAGGACATTTTGGTTGCTTCCAAGGCTTAGCAATTATGAATTAAGCTTCTATAAATATTTGTGTGCAGGTTTTTCATGCACATATATTTTCAATTCATTAGGTAAATACTGAAGAGTACAGTTGTTTGGTTATAGCTCAGATTGCATGGTGCTGTGATTTTAGATATGATTTATGTTTGTTTGTTTTTGAGAAAGAGTCTTGTTTTTTCACCCCTGGTAGAGTACTGTGGCATCACAGCTCACAGCAACCTCAAACTCCTGGGATCAAGTGATTCTCTTTCCTAGGCCTCCTGAGTAGCTGGAACTACAGGGCCGGCAATCCACCTGCCTCAGCCTCCTAGACTGGTTTAGATGTGATTTGTTACCATAAGAATTCATTTTGGAATTTGATCCCCAACATGGCAGTGTTGAGTGGTATGACTTACCGAGAGGTGTTCAGGTGATGGTGGTGGATTAATGTTATTTCACAAGAGTGAGTTCTTGTTCTTACAGAACTGGATCAGCGACCTTGACAGTGGGTTGTTCCTTCTCACGTTTGGTCTTTTTACATCTGAGACTTCTCCTTCCACTTTTTGAAGCAGCACTGGATAAACAGATGAAGCTGGGAAGAACTGATGTCCTGACAATATTTAGATTTCTTATCCATGAGCATTTACTATATTTGCGTTCATTTAGTTTTTCTATTGTTACTTTCATTAGAATATTGTAGTTTCTCCTTTATATATCTTCTCATTATTCTGTTAGGCTACTTTTTGAGGAGGTGCTACTATAAATGATATTAATTTTAATTTTAAATTCTACCTTTCCATTTCTGGTGTATAGAGAAGCAATTGACTTTTGTGTCTTATAGTTTTGTTATATTCAGTTAATTGTATTTCATTGGTGTTTATGGTGATAGTTTTGGATTTTCCAAATAGATAATTGTGTCATCTGAGAATAAAGACAGTCTTAATTTCTTCCTTCTCAATCTGTCTAATTTTTATTTCCTTTTCTTCTCTTAAAGCATTATCTGGGACTTCCTGTGTGATGTTGAGGAGAGGGGAAAGAGGGATACTATTTTTTTTTAAATACTTGGCTTTCAATTGACTAATTATGCTATATACTAACTAAGTAATTTGATTTTCCTACAGCAAACTTTGTCACTTGCCCCTACCAACTACCCTTCAAACTTAATTTCACTAACGTCTCTAGGCATGATTTTTTTTTTTAATAATTTTATTGAATCATAATTATGTACATTGGTGCAATCACAGGGCACGGTTCATATACATTCAGAAATATTTTGGTCATACTGTTACAGATATCCTTCATGGCATTTCCTTGATCACTATATAAAGACATTAATACTCTACCTTTAATAAGTTTTGCCAGTACCCTGCTAAGATGCACCGTAGGTGTGTTCCCACTAATTGCCCTGATTTTTGACCAGAATTTATTTAGTGAGGAAAAACATAAAGGGCTAGAATCATACTTTGAGCATATGGCCTATAGAGCTTTCAGCTTTCTTTTCTTGGAGATGAACTTCTTCACTTTGAAAGAGCAACCTCAACTTTCCACTTTCTGTAAATATGCCTGTGATTTCTTCCTGTAAACATACTGTCTCTTTTCTATGTATTTACAACTTAACAATAACACCTAACATATTCTACTATAATTATATTTTATATATTTTCTGTTTCTCTCCCATGGCTAAACTATATCCTACTTTCATCCCTAGAACATAACATTGCCCTGTTGCATACTTTTAAAACTTCCTGTTGAATGAATGTATCAAAAAGTAAGTAAATCTATTCTCAATAGATGTGAGCATTTCACATTGTATGTTAAATCAGCACATTGTACCCCATAAATGCATTAGTGTACACAGTTATGATTTAATAAAGATTTAAAAAAATAGTAAATGAATCTAAAACTTGATGATCTTATTCTGTGCCATGTATATTCTAAGTAGTTTAAAATAAGTACTAAGATAAATATTTAAAATAAATACTGAATAAATATTTAAAATTAACTAAAAGTTTGCAAGTTATCAAATCAAATGATTTTCATATTTATCTGGTATTTATGCTTTTTTTTTGTTTGTTTTTTGAGACAGTCTCAGGCCATCACCCTGGATAGAGTGCTATGGAGCTTTTATTTTATGTGTTTATTTATTTTTATTCTTGGTTTCTTTAGGAATTTTTCTTTATCATTGACCTTTGGGAGGGTGATTATTAAATGACTCATGGTGATCTTGTTTGTGTTACATCTACTTGTCATTCTGTGACCTTATATAAGAACAATGCTATTTTTCTCTGGGCTTGGAAATTTACAATTACATTTAAATTTACATTTACATTACAGTTACATTTCTTCACATAAACTCTACCCCAATCTCTCTCTCTCCATTTCTTCTGTAAGGCAAATAAATCGTAGATTTTCCCTTTTAATGTTAATTTCTAGGTCTTATAGGCATGATGCATTCTTTTCATTTTCTTTTGACTCTGTATTGCTGAATAGCCTGCTCTCAAGCTTACTTTCTTGTGCCTTGTCAATTCTGCTATTAAGAGATTTTGATGCAGTTCTCCATTTGTAAATTGAATTCTTCAGCCCCAGAATTTTTATTTTATGCTTTCTTTTTATTATTTTTATTTCTTCATGAAGTTTCTCTGATATGCTTCTGAATTCCTTTTCTGTGTTCTCTTGCAGTTCACTGAGCTTCTTCAGGACAGCTATGTCAAATTCTTTGCCTGAAAGGTGGTGAATCTCCATAACTCTAGGATTGGTCACTGATACCTTACTTAGTTTGTTCAGTGAGGTTGTTTTCTGGTATGTTCTAGATGCTTGTGGATGTTCATTGATGTCCGAGCATTGAAGAGTTAGATATTTATTTTAAACTTCTCACTTTGGACTTGTTCAAATATGCCCTTTTTGAGAAGGATGTCCATATACAATCCTATTGCTGGGTATATATCCAAGGAAGGGAATTCAGTATACCAAAAAGATATCTGCACTTGTATGTTTATTCAGCTCTATTCACAATAGCCTAGATCTGGAATTAACCTTAGTGTCTGAATGAATTAATAAATGAATATATAAATTGTGATACATATAAGCAATATAATATTATATAACCACAAATAAAGAATGAAATCCTTCCCCTTGCAACAATATGGATAAAATTAGGGGACATTATGTTACATAAATAGAGCATAAAAAGACAAACCTCACATATTCTAACTCCTATTTGGGAGCCAAATATTTAAAAAATTGATCTCAGTAATATAGAGAGTACAATGACAGATGGCAAAGGTTGGGATAAGTAGGGGGGGAGATGAAATGCGGGTGCTAATGGAGGGGAAAATGTTACTAGACAGGTATATAGAATAAGTAATATTTGATACTCTAAAATAAAAGAGCAGATTGGAATGTTCTTAATACAAAGGAGTAATAAATGCTTGAGGTGATAGATACCCTATTTATATTGGTATGATTAATTCACATTGTATATTCGTATTGAAAAATCATAAGTACCCTGTAAAGATAAACCACTATTATATATCAATAATTAAACATAAAATATAAAATAATGTGAAGCCAAGGATATACCTTTGTTATCTATGATGCAGAACTGGATAAAGTTAAAATATTTGAACATATTTTATTTAAGTATAATTATTTCCTAGATTCATATGTATAGATTTGTTAATACCCAAACCTGAAAATTTCATGACTTAGAGATGGAGAGATGGCAGAACAGAAAACACTAAAGAATTAGGAGTTTGACGTGCAATTGCAGAGAGTATAGGTAGGTTAGTGACTATATTTTCCATTCATCAGACAGAGAAGGAAAACAAAACAGAGAAAAAGAGGCATTTAACCTCGATATGGAAAATTTTAAATACTAATTGTAAGTTAATATGGTTGGTTGAAACTATAGATTTTATAACATACATTTTATTTTATTATAATTTGACTCTAATATAGTTTTAGAAGGTAAAATTTTTGAAAGATGAATTAAGCAAGGCACATTGAGGTTATTCTTGGGAGAATAACTGAGTGGAGGTTATATAGAAGTTGGTAGATTTAGATTTCCAATCTTGGTTGTCTTTTCCCAATTCTGAAACATAGACTCAAGAGATTAGCTAGCTGAGTCTAGAAACTAAAGTTTGGATGACAGGAAATAAGAGTTACACTAATATAAAAAAAATTATTTAAAAGTAGCGAAAAGTTATCAGAAACGTGGGGTCATATAATCAAAGATTGAACGCTCTAAGAGATGTAAATGTAATAAAAAATCCTGGGTAATGGATGCCACTCCGAAGAAAAGAATGCTATTCCTCAATTAAAAACTGTACAATTAAGTTATCCTTTCCTGGGTGAGGGTAGTAAATCATGGTCAGCAGATAAACTTGGCTGAGAAGATGAAAATTAGTGCACTAAATGTTATCCTTTGCTTTGGAAATTTACATTACATTTAGGAGAGAAGCATATATTTTGTCGAAATTTTAGTATTCATTTTAATGAATTTAATACTGAAAGGTATAGAATTTGGAAATACTCAGAACAGCATTATCTGTGAATCAGCATCCCAAATACCTGGCAATATAAAGTCACCTGTAAATCCCCCACAAAACTCTTATTAAACAATAGCACACAAAGGAAAACAAGCAATAAGTTACTATCCAACAAAATAAACAGATTAACATTCCACATATCCATTCTAACACTTAACATTAATGGTCTGAATGCTTCTCCCAAAGACAAGCTAGATGAATGAATGAAAAAATGCAACCCAAAGTATCTTTTATCTTCAGGAAACACATCTAAATGACAAAGTCAACATAGACTTAATGTAAAAGGATGGAAAACATATTCCATATAAATGGAACTCAAAAGAGAGCAGGTGTAGCCATTACCACACCAGGTAATATTGACTTTAAGCCAGCAAAGATAAATAAAGATAAAGAGAGTCATTATAAAATGGTAAAGGGATTAATTCAATAAGAAGACATAACAATTCTAAATATATACATGCCTAGCCTCGGAACTATCAAATACATAATGCAGATTTTACTATATTTAAGAAAGAAATCAAAAAATACTATCACAATTGCTGTGGACCTCAATGCATCCCTGTCAGAGATTGAAAGATCATCAAAACAGAAAACAAAGACACAATGGGCTTAAACCAGACTCTAAATTAAACATTTACAGAACATTCTACCTAAAAGTTCTTCAATATACATTTTTCTGAGTAGCACAGGAGACATTCTCCAAGACTGATCATATCTTAAGTCACAAAACAGGTCTCACCAAATTAAAAAAATATGAAAATTATATCCTATATCTTCTCAGACCATAATAGAATAAAAGTAGGAATCAACGACAAGAGAAGCACTCAAGCTGAATTAAAATTAAACTGCTGCTAAATGATTACTGTATCAAGAATAAAATTAAGATGAAAATCAAAAGAGTTTCTCAACAAAAATGAGAGAAAACTTATCAAAATCCATGGGACCTAGGAAAAGCATTCCTCAGGGGGACATTCATAGCCTTAAATACCTACATCAAAAAAGACAGAAACATCACAAATTAAAAACCTAATATCATTCTTCAATGAACTAGAAAAAGAAAAAAAAATCAAACCCGAAACAGCAGAAGAAAAAGTATAGTGAAAGTCAGAAGGTCCAAATGAGTTGGAAAAGAAAACAATGACAACAACAAAAGCATTAGTAAACAAAAATTTGAGTTTTTGAAAAGATAAAATACACAAACCTTGTGCTAGAATAACCAAGAACAGAAGAGAAAGAGTCTGAATAAGCTCAATCAGCAATGACAAGGAGACATTAGAACTGACACTGCAAAAATCCAAAACATTATCTAAAAATACTGCAAAGCCCCTGTGCAAGGATGACATGAAAATTCATGAAGCATTCCATATTTTTAGCTGAGCAACCCATGAGTGAAGTGGGGAGCTGGGTGATATTGTGTGACAGCAGCAGGAGCCCCCTGGGCCACTCCAAGGTGTACATAAACTTGGACAAAGAAATAAAAACTGGGACGTGTGGGTATCGTGGACTCCAGTTCAAACAGCAATGTCACTAGAGCTAGTTATGCTCCATAGGTCTCGCAGTGTGTGCCTAGGCACATCGGTATGAAAAAAGATTCTGGACTACCCATTCTGGAATAGGGTGTCCTGGTCTTGAATAAAGGGGATCACTGTGTAAAACAAACAAACAAACCCTCAAACCTCATAATAGTATAAACTTCCAAAAGCTCAAAAAATTATTTGATAACAAAACACAAACCACTTGAGAAGTCTTCAAGAATCTCAGAATTTGAAAAACCATTCCTTGGATTACAACAAACCCTAAGGCATAAAATAAAAGATTCATAAATTTCACTACAAAAAAAATAAAAATAAAAATACTGCAAAAATCTCTATGCATGTAAAGGAGAAAATGTAGAGGAAATGGGAAAATTCCTTGAAACACAAACCTCCCAAGACTCTCAGGAAGAAAACAACTGAACAAAACAATAATGAGCAGTGAGCTCAAAGCAATAGTAAAAAAAACCTCCCAATAGCAACAAAAAAGGCCCTGGACTAGATGGATTCATAGCAAAATTCTACCAGACCTACAAAGAAGAGCTGGTACTCATACCACAGAAGTTATCACACAGTATTCAGAAGGAAGGAATTATCCCCAACTTATTCTATGAAGCCAGTATCACTTTGATACCAAAGCCAGGAAAGGACACAACAACAAAAATAAAACGGCAGACAAATAACCCTTATAATATAGATGCAAAAGTCTTCAATAGAATACTAACAAACCAAATTCAGTAGCACATTAAAAGCCATCTAGCACAAACCTATAGCCAACATCCTGCTGAATGGGGAAAACGTTGAAAGCATTCCCCTACCAACCAGAACAAAACCAGGATGCCCACTATTCAACTCAGTACTGGTAATCCTAGCCAGAGCAATCAGGCAAGAAAAAGAAATAAAGTGTATCCAAATCAAGAAAGAGGATTTCAAACCAGTAAGTTTTTGCTGATGGACACCAATATTGTACCTGGAAAACACCAAAGTCTTCACCAAGAGACTCCTACAATTGATACATAGTTTCAGCAAAGTCTCAAGGCACAAAATCAATGTACACATACCAGTAGCATCAATACCAGTTAAGGTGAGATTCTGGGAATTTTTAAGTAAACAGATGAAATTTTGTTTATATTAAAATGTTAAAGAAGACTCTATTCTAAAGCGGGGCTTCTCCAACTTGACGCTTTTATAATTTGGAAAGGGTGGTTCCTTGTGGACACTTTTCCTGTGTATTGTAGGAGACTAATTACATTCCTGGCTCCTGGCCACGGGAAACACCACCCCAGACATTTTCCAATTTCCCCTAAAGAATAAAATAGGAACCACTATTCTAAAGTAGCCTTTTTCAAAATGTCTCATTTTTAGAATCATTGTCTTACATACTATGTACTTAACAAAAGCATAGCTAAACAAATTTTTTGTTTTTTCTGATTGTAAACAGTAGAGTTTGATTTCTAAAAATACATTAACTAAAACACACCTTCTCATTATTGTTTATAAATCAGGAGACTTACAATATTGCCTAGCTTTGACAGTTTATGTAGTGAGTGCCTGTATCACATAATGGAGAATATTCTTATCACTGTTTCCTAAGTACAGGTTGGTGCAACAGTAATTGTGGTTTCTACATTGTTGAAATTTACCATTAGATACAGGAGTATATTCTTAAATGAATGTGGATATGTTATACATCGTTTTAATGCATGATTCTCATTTTATCATTCATTGCTAGTGACTTATTACTTGCTATTTATTTTATATTTATATCTGGACTATGGAAGTGACATTAGACCTGAAGCAAATTTGGGCAATTTTCTTTTTTGAGTTCAAAGTGGGTCAGAAAGCAGCAGAGACAACTCGCACCATCAGTGATGTCTTTGGCCCAGGCCCTGCAATTGAACACATAGTGCAGAGGTGTTTTGCAAAGGAGATAGGCCTTGAAGATGAGGAAATGTAGTTGCCAGCTATCATAAGTGGACAATGACCATTTGAGAGCAATCATCAAAGGTGATCCTCTGACAACTACATGAGAAGTTGCCAAAGTCAAAACTGACCATTTCTACAGGTCAATTGGTGTTTGAAGCAGACTGGAAAGGTGAAAAAGCTCAATAAATAGATGTCTCATGAGCTGACTGAAAATCAGAACAATTGTCATTCTCAAGTATTGTCCTCTGTCACGTTATGAACAATAGATTAGATTTTGATGAGTTAGAAAAAGTGGATTTCATACAACAACCAGCGATGACCAGTTCAGAGTTTGAATGAGAGGAACCTCCAAAGCACTGCCCAAAGCCAAACTTGTGCCAAGAAAAGATCATGGTCACTGTTCAGGGCTCTGCTGCCAGTCTGATCCACGACAGCTTTCTGAATCCTGGCAAAATTATTACATCTGAAAAGTTTGGTCAGTAAATCGATGAGATGCACAAGAACTACAATGCTTGCAGCCAGCATTGGTCAACAGAAAGGACCCAATTCTTCTCCACAACATCACCCAACCACATGTCACACAATGAATTGGCCTATGAAGTTTCCCTCAGCTGTCGTGTTCACCTGACCTCTCGCCAAAGAACGACCACCTCTTCAAGCATCTCAACAACTTTTCGCAGAGAAAATGCTTCCACAACCAGGAGGATGCAGAAAATGCTTTCCAAGAGTTCACCAAATCCTGAAGCATGGATTTTTATTCTACTGGAATAAATACATTTATTTCTTGTTGACAATAACGTGGTGATTGTAATGGTTCCTATTATGATCAATAAAGATGTGTTTCAGCCTGGTTGTAATGACTAAAATTCATGGTCCAAAACCTCGATTACTTTTGCACCAGACTTCTGTAAATAATTTCCCATTAATGTAACGAAGGGCATCAATATGATCAAAATTAAATAAAATCTTACTTTTCTAACCCCTAAACCTGTAAGAATTTATTCTTAATTACAAATATAATTTCTTCTTTCCATTATGCCATTTGACATACATAAAAAAGTGGCCCATTTCTCTTAGTTGGGATCCCCGTCATTGTTGTGGTCATTTTGAACTATCTGTACATGTGTTTTGTACTTTAAGAACCGTGGAACTTTTAACTATTTTTTTAAAACCATGTAATATGCAAAATCTTTCAGTCATATGGATACTCCATTACGGTCATTGTTTTCAATTCAACTGAGCATAAATTTCCTTAAATTCCCTTTACAAAACACAAAAAGACAATGAGAGATAGGAGAACCATTTGATTGTTCCTGTGATACATGTAAAATGATAGTACTGTGAGTCTTTATTTCACTACAGACAACAATTGCATATACCAAGAGGATAATTTTTTAGGAGACTCCAGCAGATAAATTTTTGTTGGTCTAAATAATTCAGCAGCTTGTTATAATAAAACCACTTCGCATTATGTATTTTCTTGCTCTGTCTTAAAAGCACACAGTAGTATCCACTGGATGCTGCTAATATCTGGTGCAAAGTAGACGTTTCCCTATTTATGATGAGTTGTAGCTCTTCCAGGAATGGAGCCCATTGTGAGGGGACTCAGTTTAACATTCACCAGAGAAAGAAAAAGCTAATCACAGTGTGGAGGAAAGGAACAAAGAAAATAATGGAGTTTTGCTGGTCATTACGTTGATCTGAGAGGAGATTTCATGGCCACAGCACATCTGGATGTTAGTTTTCAATTTGGTCCTTCAGGAACAATACAGGCAATTAAAAATTATACCAGGCAAATATAATTCCCTATAAAATTTAAGGGGCAGTAACACGTTTCTATATTTGGTAGGGTTCTTGTTAATGTTCCACAAATAGATTAAAACATGAGATTATGCAAAGTCTAAATGTTTTTTTCTTTTTGAGATATGAAAGGGCATGAAGACTACGTTAAACAGTTTGATGAGAACATTTCGGATTGTATATGGAACCAGCACGTTGTACCCCTTGATTGCACTAATGTACGCAGCTATGATCTAATAAAACAAAATACAAAAATACAAAAATAAAAGAAAAAAAATAAAATTGAACGTGTTAAAAAATAAATAAAATCTGAAAAAAATGGGACTTTATCAAATAGCACTTCAATTCTGTAAATCTTTCGTATAACTTTTCCTTGAAGAAGAAGCCCACTTGCTGGATGGCGCGTTGTTCTGGGTTTGAGCCATTTCAGTCCTGATTGGCAGTGTTCTGGCACTGGTTCTGGAGCATCTGTTGCTAGACTGACCCCTACAATCCTCACTCTCTTCTCTTATTATAAGTTTTGACTTATGACAGGCTTTTTATTAATTCTTGATACATTGTAATTTGAGATCTGTTTAATATATTTATACTTGTCTAGGATCTAAGGCGAATCTCAGAATGAATTCCCAAGAGTGACATTCAGCAGCTTATACATAGATTATTCATCTTTCTACTTACTGTGATGTGTGGCTGGTAAATCCTGATGCCAGCTTCCCACTGGAATACATGGAAAGAGAAAAGAGTTCAATGTTTTCCACCCTAAGTGTGACAGGAAACCTAAGGCTAAAATCTAGAGAAACTATAAAATGCATTGACTGTAGGTGAACCCAGAGTGAGAAAAGTCAAGTTCAATCAACTGAGAAAAGATAGAAAGGTATCAGAATTCTCTGACTGCACCAACTAAGTGTCTTTGCCAACGAGAATATCAGGCAACTGCACTTCTGTCCCTCAGGACCCAATTTCTGAGGTAGTCTGTTCTGTATTGCCCTCCCTGCCTGGCCATTGTTTTTACTTGCATTCTAATAGATAAAAAAGTATTTTTATTTATTAATCCATGGCATATGCATAAAGGAGAAACTCCACTAAATCTCATTCTCCTCCCTAAGGTAACCCCTGTTGTAAATTTTGTGTGTCATTGCAGATAATTTCACTATGTATTTACATCTATATATAAATACGTGGCTATATACACAAACAATAAAAGCAAAAATAGGCAAATGGGACTCAATTAAATGAACAAGCTTCTGCACAGCAGAAGAAATAATCAGCAGAGTGAAGAGACAATTTATTGTATGGGAGATATGCACAAACTCTTCATCTGACAAGGCACTAATACCAGACTATACAAGGAACTTCAACTACTCAAAAGAATGAAAACAGATAATCTCAGTAAGAAGTGGGCAAAGAACATGAAAAAAAGACATATAAATTGCCAAAAGATACATGAAAAAAAGTTCAACTTCCTTAATCATCAGAGAAACGCAAATCAAAACCAAAATGAAATATTGTATTATCTCAGTTAAAATGACTAGTGAACTAGCATGGCCAGTATGGAAAGGGGTATAGATATTTCTCAAAAAAAAAAAATCCTAAAAATATAATTAACATTCAATCTAGCAATTCTACTACTGAGTATACACCAAAAGGAAAAAAAAAAATCAATACATCAAAGGGATACCTGCATTTTTATGCTCATCATAGAACTATTCACATTGGCATAAATATGGAATCAGCCTCAGTGTACATGAATAAATGAATGGATAAAGAAATTGTGACATATATATGTATATATATACATACACACACAGTGAAGTACTCTTCAGGCATAAAAAAAAAGAATGAAATCATGTCATTTGTAGAATCGTGGATGGAACTGGAGGTCTTTCTGTTTATTGAAAATATTCAGGCACAAAAATGAAAATATAATATATTTTTGATCATATGGAGAACTAAAATATTTGGACACACGGAGGTAGAGAATGAAAAACTGGGAAGATTGGGGGGGATGAAGGTAAGTGAGTTAAAGGGTACTAACCTACAGCAACAGAGAAGGGGAAAAAGTTTCTATTTGATAGAAAGTAGGATAAATACACTCAGCCAAGTGTATTGTACTTGATAGATGGAGATCTTGGACTTCCTGACATGTAACATGTAACAAAATTTCTCATGTACCTCATAAATTTGCACAAATAAAAAATGTATGTGCATCTGGAAACATATATGTATTTGTATAGACACACATATATTCAACCATTCTTTATTTGTATAAAATAATATTTTTTGATATTTTTCTCTCTTTGTTGTTTTTCATTAATGACACAATATCTTCAGGGGAATCTTTTTGTCAATAAAAGAACTGCATAGAGGTCAGTAATGTTGATGTTTCACAGTTTATTTAACCACCTGTTTGTTCACATAGAGACTTTAAGGCATTGCTAATTCTTCAAAATTACAAAGCCATAGTTCCTAAAGCAATCACTATTTATTTACATTCACAAATACATCCATGGGAATGGGATAAGCTGCTTTATCCATCTATCTCAACAGAAATGGATGAAAGAATATGCCAAGAACTTTATCTATTATATCTTGCCAAAAGAGAATTTTATGACTATTTTTTTCAACTTTTGCCAATCTGAAAGTCAGACAATTGTCATGTTTTAATATTTTTTTTGTCCATTTGTACTGAAATTAAGCATTTTTCCATTTGCATTTTTTTTTTTTTGGTTAAGACTTGTTGATATCCTCTGTTGATTCTTTTATTGGATTATTAGCATTTCTGCTGCTTTACAAGTATTCTTTTACATTCTGCCAGATATATTTTATGCCCACTTAGAAATAATAACTCCCAGAAAACAACAAGAAATGGGAATGAGGGTAGAGACTGGTGGCAATACTTCATATTCTGGGAATTTTAGCTCCACACACAAATCATCTCAGGTAAGGATTCAGAAGAACTGCAGTACCAATTGGAGGTGGAAATTAAAATGTCATATGAGCTTGTTTTATTGAGAGAAAATCAAATAGGAGTGAGGGAGAAGAAACATTGGGTCACAGCTTTTAGTACATGAGAAGTGTATGTTAAGCGCTGTGTATCCTCTCTTCCTTCAGAGATCAATCTGAGTGGGAAAGTTGGCTTCCACAATGCTCAGAGGTAGACAAAGGCAACCCTTCTTTGTTCATAGACTTGATAAATATTAAAAGATTTTAAATGAGAAAAATCCAAGCATGGTCAAAAATCTGGAAAAATAGAAGAAAATATTTGCTACCTGTAAACATAATAGTAATAAATTGGCATACATATAAAGAGTTTCTGCGAATGAAGAAATGCATTAACTAAATGAAAAGATGGGCAAGAACTCTGACGAGGTGATTAACAAAAAATGACCCTCGGGATACAAAATGACAAGATGACCATTAGTATACAAAATACATTATGCCACACAACACATAGAAAATAGAGACTAATTTTCATATAAGTTGGATTCAATTTTGACCCAAGTACATTACTTAAACATTAATTTTTAATTAAACTTGTTAATATGTTGTTTAGGATATTATATCCTCACTTATAAGTGAAATATGTTTGTAATTTCCTTTATAATAATATATTTTCTCCAATTTCAATATCAGGTATATGCAGATCAAGTAGAATGATTTTTGAAATATTTCTTCTTTTTCTACTGTCTATAAGATTTGGCATGACCTATTTTCTGAAACTCTCCTTTACTTTTATCTATGTAATATTAGTTGTCTATTTTTTGAGACTTTGGAAAAAAAATAAGAAGTTAACAAATGACTTCGTACTGAGCCTCAGAGTCAAAGCACTCTATAATGTCTTATTTGACAAAGTGATCGTTACTTTCTTGGCATTATTATTACTAATATTGCTTAATATTTCAATGCAGTAATCATCTTTTCTTTTCTGAATGTATTTATCTTTGTTCATTCTTTATGTGGTTTTTGTTTCTAGTCTTTATGCTAAACATTGTTATTGTTATTAAATTTTAAGCCTTTTAAATTTAGTGAAGGCAAAAAGAGGAAACCTAATTAATACACGTATATGTAAAAATTTTTTAAAAAATTAAAAAAAGAAAATTCAAACCACATAATAATATACCACTTTACTATTAATATTACAAAATGTTAAACTTTTCATTAAATGCAGTGCTAACAATGGTATGGATAAAAGATATTCTAATGCAGCATTGATGCTGCAAAGCAAAAGGTATTAAATTAATGTATCAAAGTGGTTTTAAAAGTTTAGGAGGGTGTGCAAACCCAGGGATTAACTTTTTAATTTATCAAAGAGATATAAAAATCAGAATAAGTAATACTGTATTCTCAGTAGAAAAAAATGTTTTCATTGCAGTTAAAGTGTAAACTGAAAATTCAAGAAGATATTTGGCAACATATATACACATAAATTTTATTATTTTGATTTTTAGACAAATTTTATGTATACAACAGAGTAGTAGAAAACAGAAGGATGCATATTATAGCATTTTTGTGTTTTCTTAAATTTATTTTATTTAGATAAAATTATTGTAACATAAAATTCAGTATTTTAACCGTATTAAAGTGCATAACCAGGCGAATTTTAGCATTTTCAAAATGTGATATGATTAACATTATTTAGCTCCATAAAATTTCCACTATCCTAAATACAAAACTCATATTTATTGGCAATTAATGCCATTTTGCCCCTTCTAGCCTTTCTTGACAGACATTTATCTGCTTTTGGTCCAGGGTCTTTCCTGTTCTGTACCTTCCTTAAAGGAAGGAAGGAATCACGTACGGAATCACACACGTGTCTCTTGTGTTTGACTTTTTCAATTAGAATAGTGTTTACACATTATTTCAGGTTGTAAGGGAGCGTCACTCCTTTTAGTTGGCTGAACAATATTCTATTGTATGGATATATCACTTTCTTTACCATTATTCAGTTAGTGAGCATTTTAGTTATTCCCACTTTTTGGTTCTTATGACTAATGCTGGCATGAACATTTGTGTGCACTCCTTTCTTGCAAATATGTTTTGAATCCTGTAAGTACCTAGGAATGGAATGCTACACTGGGCAGCGACTCTGTGTTTTACTATTTGAGGAAGTGTCAAACTGTTCTCCACAGCAGTGTCACCGTTGAACATGTCTGCAAAATAGTGTGTGAGAATTTTAATTTCTCATATTTTTGTCGACATTCTTTCCTTTTTTGTGCTGGTGGTGTCATACTTAAGAAACTGTTTCTTAATTCAAGATCATACGGATTTATGACAATTTTTCTTCATAAGAGTTTCAGAGTTTTAGCTTGTATATTTATATTTTTCATTCATTTCCAGTTAATCTTGGTTTTTGGTATGAGGTGGGGCTAAAATTTTATTCTTTTGTATGTGGATATCCCCTGTGTTGCAGCTCCATTATAAGAAAAGACTATTCTTTGTCACTGATTGATCTTGGCAACTTTTTTGGAAATCAATGGCTCTTCTTGAAAAGCGATTTCTAATTGCTCTATTCTATTCCATTGGTCAGCACATCTATTTTCTGACAGAACCATGATGTTTTGAGTACTGTAGCTTTCTGGTACATTTTAAAATCAAGAAATGTGTATTATCCAACTATTTCCTTCAATTCCAAGATTACTTTGACTATCTGAGATCCCTTGCATTTACATTGGAATCGTAGGATTGATATTGTGTTGTCTATTTATGCAAAAAAGCAGTTTAAATTTTGATGGATATTTCACTGAATCTGAGGAACAGTTTGGTTTGTATTGTCACTTCACATTACTGAGTATTTCAATCCGTGAACATGTCTATGACTTGAGTTTTTAACTTCTTTTTTAATGTATTTCAATAATATTTTATAGCTGTAGTGTGCAGGTCTTGCACTTCTTTGGTTACATTTATTCTTAAGTATTTAATCCATTTTGATTTCATTATAAAGAAAATTGATTTTTAAAAATTTCATTATTGATATATACAGTGCAAATGCATAGAAATACAACTAATTTTTGTAAACTCACATTGTATCCTTAAACTTCTCTGAACACATTTATTAGCTCTAATAGTTTTCATGTTTGCATTCTTTAAGTATTCTGAATAGAGGTAGTTTGAATTCCTTCTTTCCATCTGGATGACGTTATTTCATATTTGCCCCCTAACTGCTTTGGTGAGAACTTTTGGTAAAATGTTGAATAGATGTGATAAGAACAGATATTATGTCTTGCTCCTGATTTCAGACAACAACCTCCTTCATCATTAAGTATAATATCAACTGTAGGTTTTTCACATGTGCTCTTTATAAGATTAAGAAAATTCCCTTATGATTTGTTCTGTGGTGTTCAGTTTTTCTAAATGCTTTTCTGCATCTCTTGAGATGATGAATTGTTTATTTCCTTCTTTTTATGTTATGAATATGGAATTTTACATTGAATTTGTGTTGAATCTACTTTGCAACCTAAGATAAATCTCCCAAGGCTACATTGTTTATTCTTTTTAATATACTACTACATTAAATTTGATATTATTTTTGTTAAGAACTTTTTGTATCTCTATCAATAAGTGCTATTCATCTGTACTTCTTTTCTGATTTATCTTGTAATTTCTTTAGTATCCCATTATTACTCAGGAATGCATTATAAGTTTAATAACTTCCTCCCCAAATTCAACAAAAACGTTGAAATCTTGACTATCACAAGATGTGACCTTATTTGACATTAGAGTTGTTCTAAAGGTGATTAGTTAAGTTAATAAGTTATTAAATGATTAGTGTCAGCTCCTAATCCATGATTTCCCGTATTCTTATAAGAAAATGGTCATGTGGGCAGCGCTTGTGGCTCAGTGGGTAGAGTGCCGACCCAATATACTAAGGGTGGCAGGTTCAAACCAGGCCTCGGCCCAACTGCAACAAAAAATAACCAGGCATTATGGCAGGCACCTACAGTCCCAGCTACTCAGGAGGCTGAGGCAAGAGAATAGCCTGAGCCAGGATTTGGAGGTTGCTGTGAGCTGTGACGTCATAGCACTCTACCGAGGGCGATAAAGTGAGAGTCTGTCTAAAAAAAATAAAAAAAAGAAAAGAAAATGAAAGAAAATGGTCATGTGAAGACAGTCACAGAAGGAGAATGCTCTGCAATAAGGTGTTATACGGTTGCCATTCAAGGAACACCAAAGATTTTCAGCAAACCACCAACGGCTAGGAAAGGACAAGGAAGAATTCCCCCACTGATTTTAGAGAAAGTGTGGTCCTCGTGAAAACATGATTTCAGACTGGTAGTTTATAGAACTATGAAACATTAAATTTCTATTGTTATAAGTTTGTGACACTCTGACACAACAGGCCAAGGAGACAAACACAGAGTCTTGTTTAATTTCTACATATTTATGAATTTTTAAATTCGTTTTCATTAATTTCTAATTTTATATCTTTTTTGGAGAAAATAATTTTATTTCAATATCTTTTAATTTATTGAGATTATTTTTGTGACATAACATATGGTGTATCCTGGTGAGGGTTCCGTGTCTACTTGAGAAGAATGTGCATTTTGCTATTGTTGAGTGAAGTGTTCTACATCGTGTTAGTTATAATTGGTTTGTGCGTTATTCAAGAATTCTATTTTTTGCTGATATTCTGCCCACTTGTTATATCTACTATTGAAAATGAGATACTATGTCTTCAACTATTATTTTTGAACTTTTTGTTTTTTCTCCCCATATCTATCAGTTTTTGTCTGATGTATTTTGGAATTTTGTTGTGAGGCACTTATATGTTTATAGTTTTATGTATTCTCGGTGGATTCACTTTGCTATTTTTTCTTAATGTCCTGCTTGACATCTCATAACAATTTTTGTGTTAAAGTCTACTTTCTTGCAAATTTCTATTGTTTGCATAGAACATTTTTTTCTTTCCTTCTACTTGCAGCCTATTTGTGTAGTGAATCTTTTCTACATAGCATATAGTACTTACATTCATCCAATGGTTGTGGCCAATATAAATTATTCATGAACATTTTGTATTCATTTGTATACATGTTTGCCTTCTTTGAATATTTTAGTCAGCATGCATTACATTTATAACACACGAATAAAATATTTCAATTAAAATTGCTTCTGAAACAAAGAATAAGAGAAAATCAAGGTATTACACAACAGATAGTAAATGTTCGGAAGCAAAAAGGAATCAATAAGAAAAAGCAAGGATGCGGGGCAAAAGCAGCAAAGAAATGACAGGTTTTAGATCAAGTGTTTATATCAAACCAAGCATACTCCGGTATTGACTGATACCAAGTGGAGTCCTTTAAAAGTCCTTTATAGGGGCTCGGCGCTTGTGGCTCAGCAGGCTAAGGTGCCAGCCATGTACACCTGAGCTGGCAGGTTCAAATCCAGCCCGGACCCACCAAACAACAATGACAGCTGCAACCCAAAAAATGGCCAGGCGTTGTGTTGGGTGCCTGTGGTCCCAGCTACCTGGGAGGCAGAGGCAAGAGACTCACTTGAGCCTAGGAATTGGAGGTTGCTGTGAGCTGTGATGCTATAGCACTCTATCCAGGGTGACAGCTTGAGGCTCTGTCTCAAAAAAAAAAAAAAGTCCTTTATAGGTAGCTTTAAAAGTAAATTTTTGGAATGTGAACAGATCTGCCACCTGGCCAATAAAAATGAAATCTTATAGTGATAAAAATGATAGGCTTATGTTTTTATATCTGTACTATAATCTGTACTATATAATGACTAAAGTCAAAAAAATATATTATGCCTCTGTGAGATTCTCTCATTTCTTTCTTTACTGAAGACTTCATAAGAAGAGAGGAGCATTTTGAATCTTGTGAAAAGTTTGGTATTCTAAATGGGGAAAATTAAGTGGATATAAATTTTCAGCATTCTTTCTATGCAATATGATGAAATAGTCACATTACTCTACATTATTGTGGGATATTTAATTAAGAAAATATATTTGAAAGTGCATATATATTGACTAAGTATCTTGGAAGCAAGTTTTTTTTTTTTGGTTTTGGGTTTTTTTTTGTTTTTTTTGGCTACTAAGTAGCACATTAGATCTATTACAATCATTTACTATGTTGCTACCAAGGATGTTCCAGATTAGTGTTCAAGAAAATGTTATCTTTAACTTTAATATCCATATGTATAAATTGTTGACATTTTCCATGATACAAATTGAAAGGTAGTGGACAAAAGATAAAAATATAATATATCCCCTTACCTGATACTAAGGATTCTCAGAAGTTTGTCTTATGATAAATATATAATCAAGAAACAAATATGTTATTAATCTTCAAAAAATACTTTCTAGTGGTAAATTTTAATTATGAATTACTTAAGCCATCTGAACAGTTATAAAATGTTTTCAGAGATATCAATGTATGTTCTCTACTTATAATTAACCTTTTAATTCAGAACTTTTTAAACAAGATGAAACATCACATTGAGTATTAAAATGATCATTATTCCCTTTTTAAGAAACATCCATATGATGTCCAGAAGAAAATACTATAAGATTTATGTACAGTGATCTATTTCATTACTACATATATATTTTTACATAAATGATATTGTAACGTGTGTTTTCTCGAAAGTGATTCTCTCATACAATAATTTCACTTTCGAATTCTGTTTTTGTCATATATTTATTTAAATATGAATGTTTAAGTATGCCTATTAATTCATGTTCCTGTCTCAACACTCCAGGAAATTTTAGTAATGGAATATGCCCAAAGGACAAGGAGAATATGATTTATGTTGATAACAGAAGAGAGAGAGCTAATAAAATATGGTAGGTTTAAAGTAGACCAGTAAGTGGTCACTAATTTAGCAAACTGGTGAAGACTAAAATTTAAGTCAGCAGGGTGGTAGAAGAGGAGCAATTCAAAAAGAGGCTCATTTTATGGGGCAAACACCTTAACGCGAGGAATTTGAGAGCTGTGCACATTTGCAAGCAGGAATTCAGGATGAAATTTAAATGACTTGAGTAAAGGCCTGTAAAAGGTGCTGTTTAATTTTTTCCATCTCCTTCTTCATCCTAGTCCCCAAGAACCTAACCTGCCTCTGCTCCTGCAGGAGTCGGATGACAGGACAGGGCCCATCACACAGAGCCTCAGGATGGTTCTGGATGAGGGATAGATGATTCCATTCATTGTTAAAACTCATGTGATGGTATACTATACCAAATGACTTTTAGTGAATGGAAAATAAAAATAATGAAAATAACAGCAGGATTTTAGAGTATAGAGGATAGAATGAGACTATGGCAAGTGAGCATTACAGATACATAACATGACCTCACTAATGGAGGCAGGGAAAACACCAACCAGAGTAGCTTTGGAGAGCACTATTTTGACTGGATATAGTGAGATTAAATGCAAGAGAATTCTACATAAACACTGTAGTTCGGATAATACATATTCATGCTCATCTCACAGTATTTCTAAAATCACCTTCATGTAAACTAGTATTGAGCAAACAGTGAAATAAACTGAAATGAATGGAAGTCAGATTTCTTACCTTTTAAGAAGGGTAAAAAGATCAAAGGAAACCTTTGGTACTGGCTGTACTAAATTATAGCAACATAATCTGGTGTTTAAAATATATACAGAGACATCTACACAGCAATAAATAAAGATGTGTGGGGGTGTGTATAAATTGGTTAGTAGACATTATATATTTTCTAAGTCTTGCCACTTAGAACTAGAATCGGTGATTTTTTTTTTTTAGAAATGGTTGAGTCTAATGCTATGTGATGGTAAACACAATGTAAGCCTGAGGTCATAGACTGTCAGAATGTAAAAAGTTCTTAAAAAAAAAAAAAGGGACAGCATTTCAAAAGAATAAAGTAGTCAATGTAAAACACCTCCCAATGGTCAAATCTGGAATAATTTGATCAACAAAATAAATAATGGTAATATATTTATACTCAATGTCCATGAGTGCATGTTGATATATATAATTGAATAGATAAAAACGGAAAGACAATTATTCACAGAAGAAATGTAAATTATTAAATTTAACTCTAACCCTAACCCATTCTACATTGTATATCACATCATCATATTATACCCCGTAAATGTATACAGTTTTGACTTTAATTAAAACTTAATAAAAAGGAAAATTAGAGATTAAAAAATAAATATAAATTATAAATGTAGATGATTTTTTCCTCTTCTTACAAAAAATCCATGACACCACAGACAGTATGCAAAATACTTCCTTAATATTCTTGAAAGCTTTGAAAAACATGGAAAAACTGAGAAAATGTCAGAAAGACAAGGAAAATAAAGGGTCACAATTAAACATACATGGTACCTTTGATCAGAGAAATGTCTGAAAAAGACATTAGTAAAAAAACTGGAGACATCTGAGTAAAGACATTGCTTATTTAATAGTATCATATCAAGTTAGTATAGTGCCTGTGTTACTTCTTCAGTTTTGGCAAATGCACCGGTTAGATATAATGTTAAGATTGGTAAAGATGAATGAAAGGTGTACATGAAGTCTAAGTACTACCTTTACAGCTTTTCTGTAAATATTTTTTTCAGCTAGCAAGTATGAAAATATTTAAAGCAGGTGTAGAAAAAGTGCTGGTTGTTGTAATGTTAAATGGGGAAGTTAAGGAATTACTTAACCATGAAGGTGACATTTGCACAAAGACACATTTGAGGTCAGAGAATAAGTCACATGGATATCTGGGAAAAGATAAACTACCAGGAGAATAGGAAGAAGATCTGTGTGTCTGGAGTGAAGCACGATGGCTGGAGGAGGCAAACAAATTGTATCTACGGATAATAGAGGGGTGGAGTGATGGGAAGCAGATCATATTAAGCATTGTAGGTCATGGTCATATCTTTGGAAAAGTGAGTAAAAGATTTGTATATTTCTATGATATTTCACTGTTTAAGTCCAATAAATATTGTTTGTTTCTACTTTAGCTCTTCAGATTTTATCCCCCAAATTGTTCATATAATTAACTGAAGTTTCTCTGCAAAATGAGACAAGGAAATGTTTTCAAGCTTTAGCTCCTCTGAAAAGACTAATGGCAGACGCCACAAAGTCACTTCCCAGGCTGAATGTTGGACAGCTCCACCGAGCTGTGTTTGACTCCGGGTGGTGATTGCACGTGTTGAGAAAGAACAAGCAGATCAGAAGAGATGCTTTAACGGGATATTGACATGCAAAAGAAAATACTACAGTGTTCTACCAAGGGCACGCTTATTCTTAAGCTTGTATGTGCCTTGTTACAGATGCATTTATAACTCCAGATGCTACATGAAACAATTACCATAGATCTGTTAACACAAACCTGCATTTTAAAAGTGTTTTGAAAACGCAAATTTTAAGTTTGGGGGCTATTTAAAACCATCATTATGACAGAAAAATGCACATTTTCCAATTATGATCACACACACACACACACACACACACTCATTTATATTTTTTCCCCAGAAAAAGGAAGGAATATTGGAATAACAAAAGATTATTTCATAAAACACACATTATTTTGGCATCAATGCTTCAGTAATTCCCGATGTTTCTCCTGACAATAACTCAGATTGTTGCAATGAAGACTGTGTGTTTGATTATTTGGATACCTGTCATGCATAACTAGAGGGCGGCTGTAAAAAACAGGATTAATCAAAGTTGGATTATAATTTTCTGCAACACCTGTTTCGACCAGCTGCCTCTGATTGTACATTCTATTCCTCTAGTCCTCCCAAATTACAAAATAAAGCAATTTAGAAATCTGTGGAGAGTCCAGTGTCATTGTGCCAGAATGGAAGTCAAACATTAGAGCAGGGAAACCTTTGAGCTACCTAATTTAATTTGTTTAGATTATTCTAGAAAGAGTAGAGGAAGCAGATAATATAATTCACTGGGAGATCACCCCAAAGTTTTTGTTTTTAAATTTTTGTACCACTTTTTTTTCTTTCATTAATTTGTTTGAACTTTGCAAGAGAGAGAAGAATTAACTTTTGCAGGTTTTTTTTTTTGTTTGTTTTTTTCTCTTTGCCCGGGGTTGGGTTTGAACCTGCCACCTCTGGGCATATGAGGCCGGCACCCTACTCACTGAGACACAGGCACCACCCTGTATATTATATATTTTTGAAGCTATATATTATTCATTCAGAAACGAAAATTACACATTAGCAATTTAACAATGTTTCTAAGTGAACTGAAAAAAACCATGAATATTTCATTCTAAAATATTTTACTAACTCATTTTATTTATAACATATTAAGAAAAAGGTAAAGAAGTTAAATTTTGTCTAAAAGAATAATAAAAAGCATGTTATGACAAGAGTCAATATTTATTAATAAGTGTAATCAAACTTGAGAAATAATTCAGTTTTTAAATTTTATGAAGGGTCTGGTGTGTATTCTCTTTATGATGACAGAGAGTATTGTATTTGTGAGTGACTCCTGGGCCTGAATGTGCCATTAAATGATGCAGTCTCCTTGAAATGCAAAGTATTCTAAAAATATTAAGCAATTGTTAAGCTATTTTGGAAATAGACTACTTATGGCTGTTTAATGAGTCAAATTTAGGTTAAAAAACAGAATTGGCATAAATAATTTCACAATTACTAAAATTACAATTAACTATGTTTATAATAAATATTAGATAACATATTTCAGCTCTCTAATGTGTAAAAGGTAGGAATTGTAACCATGAAAATATGTAATTATTATTGTATTATTCTCAATGTAACATATGAATTACCAATGAGATAGATCTAATCTAAGTTTTGTCTATGATACCCATATCCCAAGAATGTTTGGGGCATATGAGATGAAGAGTTGAAGAGGTGAAATGAAATTGGTATTTTATAAATATAGTGAAAATGGAACAAATTAAATTCAATTTGATCAAAAATGACTAATCACTTGTGGGGGTAATATGCACTTATAAGTTATATAGGTGAAAGGCACAACACAATTTTAGTGTTGCTTGGGAAACAATAGTTTAACAGGAATACCAGATTTTAGAATTCATGTGTACCTAGAAATTTCAAAAGAGAATAATGCCAGAAAGGAAAGAAGTTAGTAAAATTTGTTATGTAAGTGGATGCCAAGTCTCAGGGTGTGTTAGTTTGGCTCAAGACATATGGCAAAATTGAGTGTTTACTGTCAAAAATAACTTAAAACACACAAAAATATATTGGAAGTTTCTGTTATACATGGGAGAACTATGATGTATTATTATATAGGTATGTTTCTGTCAGTATTTGTATTGATGTAGTAAAATAGATATAAGTCTATGATTGTGACAGAAGTAATATTTGTGTTTTAATTTTAAAAACTGTTCCCAAACCCACTTAGTATGCCTTTAAAATGCTATAATGTTAAAATGCCTATTTTAAATTTGCCTTGTTTACTGGTTTCTTTGAATTTCACTATCGATTTAATTTGTAAATTAAAAAAAGAACAATCTATTAATCCATTCTTGTATTCATGGTGCTTGTTTCCACATCTTTGTGATTATCAATTGTGCTGCCATAAACATGTGAGCACAGGTGTTCTTTGTAGAAAATGACCTTGTATTTTATATAACAGATGATAACTGAAAGTAACTGGCTTCCACTAGGAATCGGAAATGTAGTGCATTTGAACCTATTTAGACAGCATATATTTAAACTAGTTTATAATTATACAATCGTCCAAGTAGAAAAAATACGTGAGCATGCTGGAAAGAAAACTGCACCCAAATTTATAAGACCTCTATTCTTGGCTTCTTTTTATAACTTGGCATTCATTCAGAATGCGTTCTGTGAATATACATCAAGTTCCACCAATATGGAACTTAGTCAAGGCATTATGCACTTAGTCAAGGCATTGTGTATTTTTACGTTTTTATTTAATTCATTTATTTCATTTTATTAATTTTTTTAGCTGCAGATTTCTGCATATGTGGACAGGGAGGAGGACTAAACTAAAATCACTTTAAGTTCTGAATGTTGGTAAACTTAAAAAAAATAATCTTTTGAACTTCTTTTGAAAAATTAAGGCACAACATTATATCCAGATGTATCTTCTAAGAATATTTATGCTCTAATCAGAGATTCAGGCAAAGGGAGACTATGTTTTATAATTTTCCAGCATATTCCTATTCTTATTCGCAGTAAATGATTTTGATTTTGATTTTTTAAATGGAAAAATCAAAGACCAGCTCCAATAATCATATACATCTATATGTTTCTCTATCTGTATATATTTTATCAGATCCTTCAGATTGATTTTCCTTTCTCCCATCTTCACCTATACAATAAACCTCTCACTCTCTCCTACTCCTGTTGATCATTTCACTCTCATTCTTTAATTGTTATTTGCCGCCATACTAATGGATGATTAAAAAACATTATTCCTTTTATCTCCAAAAACAACTAAACTTTCTCTAGTAACCCAATCATCCTCTACCTATAATCCTCTTGGATTCAGTTTCTCCTCTTCCCTCGTAGGAAAAAAATTTCTCATAAATATGAATACTTCAAATTTTATTTTCCATTTACATTATAAATAATTCCAATTAGTCTTTTGTCCCATCAACCATTCCTTTCAAGTTCAACAGTGAATTTTGCATTGCTAAATGCACTGTCAGTTTTCAGTGGTCATTTTGCTTAACCTAACCATATCATTTGGTAAGATTTTTCTTTCCAAAAAATTTGAGTACAGTCATCAGGATAAAGGACTCCATTGTCATATAATGTTTCTCAGTTTTCTTTATTGGTTCTTCTTAATCTTCATGATCTATAACTACTGGCGTGACCTATGCATTATTTCTGAAACTCTTCTGAATCAGCTAGTGCAAATAGTCTCCTAGAGTAGCCCAGATAGTTTTTAGCAAAAACTTCAGAGATATCATACTAGATTGAATAATATCAAGGAAACCAAGCATAAAAGAAGAAATCCAGACATTGACCCAATACAGAGATTTTCAATGTAGAAATTGAAAGTATAACAATAGGACCAAATGGCATTCTTCTAGTTACAAAGATACAACTGAAATAAAAAATGCAGTTATTACTGAATGGCAGATGTGACACAGAAAAGATGGAACCAAATAACTGGAAAACAAATAATCAATATATATGATCTATGTCAAAGGAAAGAAAGATGAAAAAATGAAAGCATCTGAGGTCAGAAGATCATCAGTGTATGTATGTATTAGGAATCAAATAAGAAGAGAGAGAAGTGAAAAGGGAACTATTTGAAGAGGTAATGGCTAATAGCATTTTAAATTTCATAAAAATATTAACCTACAGATGCAAAGAGCATGACAATTTCAGTGCAGGATAAACAGAAAGGGATCCACACATAGGCACATTATAATCAAAAGACTCAACCCCCCCCCCCAAAAAAATCCTGAAAGTTGCAAAAGAAAAATAATTTCTTACATCCAGGGAAACAACAATCCCTTTACCAGTTGACTGCCTTATAGAAAAAATGAAGTCCTGAGGGCAGTGGAGCACACTCAAGATGTTGAAAATAGAATTGTCAGCCTGGAATTCTATGTCCAGCAAAACTATCCTGCAAAAATGAAGGTAAAATAAAAATATTCTTGGTGAAACAAAAACTGATATAATTGGTGACACACGACTTTTCCAAAGTACTAAATAGGTCAATCATGAAGTATTTTTTTATTCCAAATATCACTACATGTTCCTTTAAGTTTCTCTAATGCCACATTCTCAGTGAGATGATACCTAGAAAACATATCAAAAATTGCAATCCCTCACATTTCTCTTGCCTGTTCATCACTGTCTTTTACTATCAACATGCTGCATACTATATGTTTGATGACTGCAAATAAAATGTGAACTCCAAGAAGGCAGATATTTTCTCTTTTTTCATTTCTATTCATCAAGAATGGTATAATAATAAGGAAGATCTAGGTTGATATATTTTGTGTACATGCACATAGTAATCATGTACCAAAAATAGATGGTGCATTGAGAATGATTAACCTGAAGATCATTTGATAATAGAACGATCTACAGTGAGTGGGTCGCAGTATGAGAACCAGCCAGGAATGGGGAGGAATCCAGGGATTAGCCATAATGGGAAGCAGCTATCATCCATAGAGCTGAAGAAGTGAAGGCAAAGTGGGTCAGGTAACTGAAGCAATGGACCTCTGGCTCTTATATTGCTTACATTATTCAGGGTCAGCAAACCAGAGCTTTAGAATCTTCCAGACACCAACAGGAAGAGCAGAGTAGAGTAAATAAAAATGCTAGTCTTGTACTCCTCCCCAATGTGGTCTCCAGCTGGTGATTCTCATTAGCAGAACCTAATCAAAGACCCAATGTGGGTGACACAGTCCTCCTGGTCTGAAAGAGGCAGAGAAAGGTAAAAAATAAATCTGAGGGAATTAACCAAAAATAGTCACAACTATCTTGCTGGCTAATTATGACATGAAAAAATTAATTGTGAAGACACTGAATTTATGATATTTTAAAATAAGTGTACTAGATTTTTAAATTGAGTGTTCGAGAAATTATATATATAAATGAATATCAGTGGTTTCAAAGTAAGCCTTTCGAAATCCTGTACTTAATCTAGTAATCATTTTTTTCTACCCTTTTTGCCAATTTCCTTACTGCAATTTTAAGAAGCCCCTTTTATTTATTCCAAAATTTTAAAGTACTGCCTTTTGAGGATGGATTACATATTTTATAAATAAAGTCATTCATTATAAATAAAGTTAATTAATAAAGTGAGCATTTTAGGAAATAATATTATTCTGACAAAAATTAGAAATATTGTGATAATGAGAATGATTTTCCAAGCCCTGTCTGAAAAGGGCTATTCTAATGACAGCTAAACCATGTACATAGAGTCACAATGCATGGGAAAATATGGTGTCTCCCACAAATAACTCAATTTTTAATTTACTGTAGATCAACTTGGCAAAGAACCGTAAAGACTTAAAGTATGTTTATGTTAATGTAAATTTCTGGTTATCATATTCAATAAATTTTGACCAGTATTCTGATTTAAAGTGTCTCTTGGTGGTAACAAACAGAAGCATCTCATTAACCTTTTAGAATGCATTAATGAGATAACATAATTAAGCTGTGTTTTGATAATTAATTAAATATGTGTTCTCCTGTTGGTTTAACCACAACACTTCAGAAGGTGAAGCGTTATATCCCTATGATAAAAATACATTATTTTCTTTGCCCTAATCTTTTTTTTTAACAAGTTAACAGTTTATTAAGAATTAAACAATGGTATGATGTGATACAGTATAAGCAAGACACTCAAGATAGGTATAATAGTACTACTCACACAGAAACTTCAATTTCACCTCAAAAAAAAAATCACAAGACAAAAGAGAAAGCAATTTTACTGTTATAAAATAAGATATTTCATGCAAAGTATTAACTCTCCCTTCCTTTTTTAAACACTTATTTCCCAGGCACTGAAGTTTCTTTTTGAAAACACTCCCTGCAACAGAGTCAGATGCACCTGAGTGGATTTGGGATAGAGTCAGTCTGGGAGCCTTGCCAGGCACAGGGCCCTCCAGAAGCCATCTGAAAGGGAGGTGTATGTCTCAGAAGTTGCCCCAGGAATGGCTTTTAAACAGATACGAGGCTTTTCTGGCTTAAGACTTGGCATCAAATTGAAGATTGTATCTTTTGAAAGGAGGATGTAGGATGATAAGAGGAAAACCTCTAAACTTTCTAGATAAATCCTTCTTACTATTGCAAAGTTGGAATGGTGAATGGTGCCAAACATAGGACTTTGCCGATTACATGCAAACGCCCATGTCAGTGACTCACCCAATCATGCTTTAATCTCATAACTGAGAGGCTTTTAAAAATTATAGTCAACAAGGCAGCTTGCTAGTTATGACTGCCCTTGGAATTGGGTTTTCCTCAGAACAGCTGGAGTGTAATGTAGTGGGAAGAAAGCCTGTGGGTGAGAGGCCAAGGACTGCTTGCCTGGGAAGGATGTGCAGCTAATGTTTGATAGAAATCTGTGAAATGACCAACCCCAGCCAAGCTAAGTAGAGTCTTGCCATCTTTCATCCATGGGAAAATACACTGCAGCCAAACTGTTCAGAAAACAACACTGATAATCAGTTTTGTAGCAGTCATAGCAAGGCAGATAGGACACAGCCCTGTCTTCAAGAAACCCATGGTCCAGAGTGTGATCCAAAGTAGGAGCTCACAAAAGTTCCTATAAAGGAGGGCATTGGAGAGCAGATTGGAAATGGCTTATCCAAGAGTGCTCCAGGTGGAGCGTTGTGATGGTCTGGTATGTTCTAGAATATGCAGGCCATTGGTGTGGCTGTGTCATCAGAAGGGCTCACAGTGGTGGTGGGAAATGCTACTGGAGAGTAACCAGTGCTGATCTGGAGACACTTATTTGTTCTGCCTTGAAATATGAGTGTTTTCTTGAATTCTACTATTAAAGCAGTTTACATGCAAGAGTGATGTGATAGGATCTTCTTTTTTAGAAAGATCTTATTGGGACCTCTGTGGAAGGGGTAAAGATGTGGACATCAAGAAACCAGTGAGATGGCTCTAGCAGTTGTGCAGGTGAGCCTCTAGCCCCCACTGCTGCCCAGAGGGAAGGATGAGGAAGTGGGGTTAGAGCCAAGGAGAGGGATTCTGGATACTCCTGGGTATGGAACCACCCAGGAGTGTCACTGCCACCCCACCTGGGAAGAAGAGTAGGCATCAGCTGGAGACCCTCCAAGCTTGAGATTCACTGGGCCATCAGTTAAAAACTCATAAGGCAGCCAGGCCCAGAAATCTGATGCTCCCCTCCTGCCCTGCCACAGGCCACTGCCTCTGTTGGAGTGGAAGCACCAGGATTGCTCACATAAACCAGACGACTAGCATGCAATAGGAAGTCTTGGTAGTGAGGCAGAGAGAAATCACACAGGCCCTGCAATTGGCACACCATGAATGCTTCCATCCCCCACCACAAGCCCAGACACTGACTAGGAACTAAGGGAAAACAGCCATCATTCCTCCTTGCTTGTTCCCCTCCTCCTTACCTCCTATTCTCTCTCTTCCCAGCTGAGCCCTTCCCATTTATTAAAAAAAAAAAAAAAAGAGTGAATTCATTCCCAGTCCTTTTGAAACCCAACATGTCAGTGATAGATGAGAGGGTATTCTATAACTTCAAAGGAGAAAAATTGAGTGAGTGAATGCGGGCCAGGGGAGTTGAAAAGTCCAAGGGAACAGGAGACACATGGGGTGACCCTGCCATCAGGAGGAGTGCCCTCTGTCCCACCCCTGCTGGTGCCATGCAGAGGCTCAGACAATGCCACTTTCAATAAATCATGGAGGATCCTGAATGCCTGTTTTTGTCCCATTTTCAATGGGCCTTGGGCACATTGCTTAGACATAGCCAGCCATTTGTGTTGAGTTCCCAGCTACTCAAAGGCTCAAAGTTGAGTGCTCTCTCAGCTGTATAATGGAGTCTTTGCATATGTGATTTGGGGGGAGATTTTTTTCAGATTTCCATAGCTAGTCATAGTAAAGGTGACCTCGTGAGTAGTGCAGGCCATTGTCCCCCTCTCACATGCAGCCTTTGAGCGAGGTGGAGCTTTGTAGAGTACCCACGCAGCACCTAATTCAGTCACACATCTGACCCCTGCCTCTCTTTGGCACTGCCCCCTTCTCTGTACTCAGTGTGCGCCTGGGGGCCTCGGCACAAACCCAGCTGCTCTGGGGCCATTCTGTGGCTGTATGGTGAGCACTGGGGCATTTTCCCCACTTTCAGAATTTGAGGCCCCCTAGTGAACCTGGAGTGGTGGTGGCTACTTGTTCTCATGAGGCCATGCACACGAAGACATTGGAAGTGCCTTTTAAGAGTCCTCAAGTTGTTTCCACACTAGAGTCTTGGGAAGAAATGGGATGAATAACTCGAGGTCATGTAAGGGCTAGCGTGGTCATTTACTTAATAGTCTGTGACCATTAACAGCCCTGTTTTCTATAAAGAAGCAGAGGCTTCCTTGGCTTTTCATTAATAATAACAAACAGAATTTATTGAGCGGCTGCTATTTGCCAAGTGCTTCCATGTGTTGCTTCAACTTCATCCTTAAGCCTTATACCCATTCTTCCAGATGGGAAAGCTGAGACTTCTACCAAAGTAACTTGTCAAAAATCACATAACTAGAAGTGGCAGAACTAGGATAGAAACGTTTCTTATTCTGTTTAAGTTTTCATTTCTCTTGGGGAATATTAATGTTATTTTTATATCCTCCTGCAAATGTAAAAAATGGGTCAACTTCTAAAGTTAGGATAATTTTGAAGAGCCATTTAAGATACTGTATGATTCCATTTAGATAATATTCTCAAAATGACAGAATTGTAGAAAAGGGGAACAGATGGTAGTGGCCAGGAGTTAGGGATGGTAGGGGACAAGAAGGTGGGCTGAGGGAGGCCTTTGTAGGAAGAGAACTGTCTGTATCTAGATTGCCATGAATCTACGTGCGTGAACAAAATGGTATAAAATTAGACACACATTGTGCCAGTGTCAGCTCCTTGAGTTTAATATCATACTGTATATTAAGGTGTAACCTTTGGTAGAAATTGGGTGACAGGGCCCTCTCTGTACTGTCTTTGCAATTTCTGTGACTCTGTAATAATTCCCCAATAAAAAGTATTGTTGTTGTTTTTAATTCTTCTGTATAGGACACCAGCACTGCCCTTGACTGGATCTCAGCTCAGGCACTTCTTGGTATCAGAAAGCAGCTGCAGGTGGCCTAAGAGGGGGGCACGAACTAGAAAGAGGGTCCAGGTTTTAGTGCCTATCAGACATCAGCTAAGGCTCTCTTTTCTTATGGAAGAGTCAGGGACCATGGGCTCAAGACCCAGGGGCTACAATTATGTGATGCAGAGCAAGTATCTAACTCAGCCCCTGTGTGTCCCCAGGTTCCCAGCTATAAGGTCAGAGTAGTAACTGCACCCATCACACAAGGCTGCTGAGAGAATCCTGCAAGAGAACACACTGTTTTTGATTCCGTCATCAATAGTATTATGTTACTGTTCCCAAGGCATACCCTCCACTTGATATCAGACCAGTCTCTTACATATCCATGGATCACTGAATATTCATTCTCATTTTTTCGTTTTGGGCATTTTTTCCTTCAACAATTATTTATTGATCACTCACTTTGCCAAAAACCTTAGAAGGTTCTAGGAATATAGTGATGGACACTACCCATGTAGCCTCTGTCCTAGGGGAGCTAAAGTTCTTGTCTTTTCCCCATCATCTAGAATTTCTCCCTCCTGCATCTTCCAAATCTGTGCTGTCCTGCAAGGCTTACCTCAGGCCTCAGCTGTATTGGCAGACCACTCAACCATATCTTTCTCTGAGTCATGGTACTGGCACAGTACTGAGCACCCAGAGACAATGTTCACCAAGTGCTTGCTCTGGACATATGAATGGAGAGCCAGAGGAACCTTAGACAATAGCTTGTTCCCCGCCCACCCCCCTTTTTCTTTTTTTTTTTTTTTTGGAGACAGAATCTCACTCTGTCAGCCCAGGTAGAGTGCAAGGGTATCATCGTAGCTCACTGCAACCTCAAACTCCTGATGATTCTCCTTACCTCAGCTTCCTGAGTAGCTGGGACTACATGCACCTGCTACCATGCCTGGATCATTTTTCTATTTTTAGTAGAGACAGAGTCTCACTCTTGCTCAGGCTGGTTTCGAACTCCTGAGCTCAAGCAGTCCTCCTACCTCAGCCTTCTAGAGCAGTAGGATCACAGGCATGAGCCACTATGTCTAGCTTTTTGAGGCTTTCATTTTTTCTTTTTTTTTGAGACAGTCTCACTGTGACCCTCAGTAGAGTGCCATGGTGTCACAGCTCACAGCAACCTCAAACTCTTTGGGCTTAAGAGATTCTCTTGTCTCAGCCTCCCAAGTAGCTGGGACTACAGGAGCCCGCCACAACAATCAGCTGTTTTTTTATTGCAGTTGTCATTGATGTTTTAGCTGGCCTGGACCAGGTTCGAACCCGCCATCCTTGGTGCATGTGGTCAGAGCCTTATCACTGTGCTACGGGCACTGCCTGAGGCTTTCATTTTACAAGTGAAGTCATGGATAGGGGCCCATGATCTAAGGAACATAAATTGGCTATATGAGTCCACAACCGATTTTTTCTGTAGGATAATAGTTCCTGTATTGGTCTTATCTTCTATTGTTGCTGTTGTTTTTATTGCTGGTATCCAATGTTTTGACTAGCTAACATTTCCTCCTTTAGCCTTTAGGAAACCCTGACAGTGAGAAGCCCTTAGCTCTAGTTCTTGTCTTGCTATGTGACTGAGCCATGTCAACCAGAGAGTAGGTTCATTGAAATGAAAAGGTGGGTTCGTCTCATCTGTCTCCCTCTCACTTGCTCTCCCTGAGTGGGCATACCTAGCACCTTCAGCCTCCAAGCATGACACTGCCTCTGGCAGGTCCCCCACCCAGGTGTTTCTTTCCTCCAGTCCAGCCTCTCCACCTGCAACTGGATAGATCAGTCTGCTCAGCCTCTGCTGTCTTAAATTTCAGGGGCATAAGAAGGCCCCCACCTTATTTAGCAATGTGTTTGCCACTGAGCCTTGAGAAGGCTAACATCCTGAATGTCATTTGCTCTCCTGTGTCTATTAGGATCTAGAGGGATAGAGAGGTAAATTGTTGGAGCTCCCAGTACCCCTATCTTTGGGAGAAGAATTAGCAAATATAGCCCAATACAAAGCGCCCAGACTTTATAGAGTTGTATGAATTTGTGTTCTGTTTCCAGGTAGACCAAGCATTCCCTGACCTTGGGCAGGTAAATTACTTAATCCCTCTAGCCTCAGTTCCCTCACCTTTAAAATAGAAGCAGTGGTACCTGTACATGTGATGTTTTTGGCAAGGTATCTGGTTGAACATGGAACCTGTGACTGTACTGTTTAGTGCAGGACCCCGCATCACCTTAGTTTAAAGCCTTATTTCGTAAAGACTTTGTGGGGGATCATGAAGTTTAATCAATTGGGATTTCTCCCCTGGAACTTACAATCTAATTGGAACAATATGATAATTAAATACACAGCTAGAGAGACATGTTCCAACTTGAGAATAAATGAGAAGAATCAGACCGTGATACAAGCAATTTTCTTGTATCCGGACTGTCAGAAGCCAGCCTTCTTGCCATGCTCTGACAGGTTGATGTGGCCTCTTATTTCTCTAAGCAGAGATTACTGGACAAGTTGTTACTGATGCTGAAGTGCTGGGCAGCTTCCATGTTGGAGCACATCTACCAACCAGAGAGGCCTTGAAAGCTTCCCTTTTGAGTAGTGAGTTTCATCTAGAGGCGCAAGGCCTCCTGACACTGCGGCAGTCTGAGCAGCCCTGAAGCTGGCATCACCAGGGAGTAAACTCAGGGCTTCCCTGTGATAGAAGACCCCGTGTCGGCACAGTCACAGGGACTGTGGGCTATGGAGCATTGCATCCTCCTGCTTGGCTCTAGGCGCTTGTAGGTAGGAAGTGGCTTCCCAAATACTGCTCAGGTGAGGAAATCAGACAGTACTATTGTGGAAATTCCTCAAGTGATAGAAGGAGCATGTTTGAACATGTGGAGTCCCTATCAGCTTGTTCTGGGGAATCATGTTTTTAATTTTGATCTCAACTCATTATCAGGAATAATCTCCAGCCTTACTACATCAGGAACATTATTGAGTGTTTGCTACGGGCAGGCACTGTTCTGATGTGGTTTTTCCTCATTTAATTTTCATAGCAACCCCATGAAGTAGATAGTGTTATTATCTCCTTTTTACATTGGAGGGACTGAGGTTCGGAGAGATAAAATGACTTGTGGTTGGACAGCTAATAGGAAGTAAAGCCAGGATTCAACACCAGACAGCCTGAAGAGATAGTACCCTACTGCTCTTCTGAGGGGCCTCACGCTGTGCGTGTAGGTCTGTGTGGTCACCAGGTTCCTTCCTCGCCTCACAAGGTCTGCATCCCAGGCAAGAAAGTGAAAGCAAAAGCAGCATAACTCTTGGAATTATAGAAAGAAAACTTGTCTAATGGGCAGAAAGTTAAACTAGAGCAGTGGTCCCCAACCATTTTGGCACCAGGGACCTGTTTCACGGGAAGAGAATTTTTCCACAGACTGACAGATGTGGGGGAGTTGTGTGGGGAGAATGGTTTGGGGTTAATTCAAATGTATTACATTTATTGTGCACTATTTCTTTTATTATTACATTATAATTTATAATGAAATAATTATACAACTCACCATAATGCAGAATCAGTGGGAGCCCTGAGCTTGTTTTCCTGCAACTAGATAGTCCCTTCTGAGGGTGATGGGAGACAGTGACACCCTAAGTGTGTTGTCTATGTCCTCAGCTCCACCTCAGCTCATCAGGCATTGGATTCTCCTAAGGAGCATGCAACCTAGATCCCTCACATACCAGTTTACAAGGGGGGTTCATGCTCCTGTGAGAATCTAGTGCCACCGCCAATCTCACAGGTGGAGCTCAGATGATGATGCAAGCAGTGAGGAGCAGCTATAAATACAGATGAAGCCTTACTGCTGGCCTGCTGGCCACCTCCTGCTGTGCAGCCCAGTTCCTAACAGCCACAGACAGGTACTAGGGGTTGGACACTGCAGAACTAGAAGATCTAGGCTGGGGTAGAAAGTTAGATTTTGAGGGTCTTTGACTATTGCCTGAGTTCCAGGTCTGGAGCTCCTAGAAAGCTTATCTGTGGGGGTCAAAGGGAAAGCACATTTTTGCTTGATGAAATGTTCCCCTAAAATTGTTGGGCAACTTATTTTTTAACATTTAAATTATGTCTAGGTTTTTGTAATTTTCAACTATGTGAGATTATCTAAGGATTCCCTCTAACCAAAGCTATCTTTTCATAGCATGATAAATAGAAAGTTTTTTCATTTTCCTTCTTAATGGATCCTGGCCCTTTCTAATTACCCTCCATTTGGTCTTTGCATTTCATCTTAACTGTAACCTTCTGTTTTTACTGTCTTTACACTTCACAGTACCCATGTGTTGTTCGGTCATTTCTGTTTTGAGACAGGATCTCATTCTCTTCCCAGTCTGGAATACAGTAGTGTCACCATAGCTATCCAACTTCTGGGTTCAAGTGATCCTACCCCTCTGCCTCCCAAGTACCTGGGTCTCCCAGTGCACACCACCACACCTGGCTAATTTTTTTATTTTTTGTAGAGACAGGGTCTCACTGTTTTGCCCAGTCATGATGTTTCTTGGTTTTTACCACAGTTAGGACTGCATCTCGTAGGTTGATGTGATAGGAAACAGCCTATCTAAGACAAAAGCAACTCTCTTAATTGGGAATGGGAACCTCAGGTAACCCAAAGTATAGGCCTCATAGGTGTCCCTTCCAGGTTATTCTGAGTAGCCCATTAAGCACTGTCAGGGTGTTTTGTGCCAAGATGGTGGTAGAGAGTGGGTGACTGTCTTGCCAGGAGGTACTACTAAGGCCTCTGCTGCAGGTTGAAGCCAGGATTCTGGAGCAGGGGAGCAGCTGGTGGGGGAGGGAGATAGATTGGATGCCCTAGGACCAGAAGGGACCTGAGATAACAATATTGTCCTGGAATGCACTGTCCAGATAGATATTTGGCCTTTACTGGAAAGAAAGAAGCAGAATTGACATGAAGTCAAGTCATGAACTTTGACAGCTGCTCTGAGACAGCCTCATGCAGGAGGACTCCTCTTCACTGCCACCTGTGTCTCATTACATCTGAAGATGTGAGCACCAGTTCTTCTGACTTCTCAGAGCTTTTCTTCTAGCCAACATTGCAGGGCCTTATTACAAGACATGTGCTTTCTTCCAGTAAGCCTAGACAGTAGCTCACGTTCACCCATAAAACAAACCACAAGGATAACCACAGAGGAACTCAGCTCCATTTTACAGATGAAAAGTCTAAGGCCATCAGAACCTCACCACCACTCTGGAGTCTGGGAGAGAACAAGGCCAGAGCTGCTGGCTCCCCGCTTGGGATTATATAACTTCTGACTCCTCAAGTCCCTGGAAACTGAGGCCAATTCCCTGGAAGATCGTTCTGTTCTCTCCTGTTTTTTCAAGAATAGAGCCAGCTTGATCACTGGCTCTGAGGATTGTATGGGAATGTCCCATTTTCTTTCTTCCACGAAATGTACCATTGTGGACACTGCTTTATCAGGTTGCATTCAGACTTGCCTGGATCTCATATTTTTATGTATGTTTAGCTTATATTTTGAATAGCTTTGCCTTATTTACATAAGAATTTGAGAGAACTTATAACAAAGGAAATAAACAAGAAATGAATGCAATAGAAAGAAAGAAAATCAAAATCAAGGAAGGCAGGCAGAAATGACATCTGAAAGGGTGAATGCAATTCCTGTGACTGGGCATCATTTTGTTTTTTTAATAATTTAATAATTTTCTTCATTTTATTTTTCTACTGTCAAGCATATAGAGCATTAGGCGTCATATTTTCTGATTTCAATATCAGATAGTCCCACTTGGGAAAGAGGGGAGAGATTTTACAAGTTTATTTCTTACAACTGCATTGAAAGCTGAGGAATGTTTTTCTTAGCATCTATAAGCAGTTTCTCACATGAGACTTTACATTGGGGTCATTGTGTTATACTGGAAACCTTTTTGCATTTATGGGAGATGAAAAAAGATTTTATGTTATTTATTCATCTGTCTCTCTATTTAGAGATAGGATCTTGCTCTGTCACCTAGGCCAAGGTGCAGTGGCATCATCATAGCTCAAAGCAACCTCAAACTTCTGGGCTCTGGTGATCCTCCTGCCTCCGCCTCCCAAGTACCTGAAACTATAGGTGTGTAGCACCACACCCAGCTAATTTTTCTGTTTTTAAAAAGGCAGGGTCTTGCTCTTGCTTAGGCTGATCTCAAACTCTTGACCTCAAGCAATCTTCTCACCTCAGTGTCCCAAAGTACTAAGATTACAGGCATGTAGCTCAGTGGCTAGGGCACCAGCCGGAGCTGGCAGGTTCAAATCCAGCTTGGGCCTGCCAGATAACAATGACAACTACAACCAAAAAATAGCCAGGTATTATGGCGGGTGCCTGTAGTTCCAGTTACTCAAGAGGCTGAGGCAAGAGAATCACTTAAGCCCAAGAGTTTGCGGTTGCTGTGAGCTATAATGCCACAGCACTGTACACAGGGTGACAGCTTGAGGCTTTGTCTCAAAAATAAATAAATAAGATTATAGGCGTGAGCCACAACACCTAGCATAAGAAAGAGAGATTTTATAAAACTATTTCTTAAGACAAACTTTGGGGAAAATAGAGGCATATTATTAAAGCACCTTTGAGGAAATTTACTGTGCTAGAGCGTGCAAGCTCCTATGATCTACATACAAAACTTGGCTGTACCTCATTTGATTCAAGGGTGAGGCATAGAACATCTCCTGAGTAACTTGATAGCTGGTCTCTGAGGCTGCTTCTGACACATTCCTCTTCTCTTTACTGAGCGTATAACCAAAGCCAAACAGCAGCCATTTTGAAGAGGGAGGCTTCAGTAAGGTCCACAGTGTGGGTAGTCCCCACTGCTGGGGACAGGACCACAGTTTCAGAAAGCAAATAGGTAGGTGGCAGAGATGACATATTTTACACACAAGGAAACCTAGACAACAGATACACAACCACCTTCGTGCGTGGGGAGGACCATATGCAGTCTCTGCTGTCAACAATGACACTTTCCTGTGGAAACAGCTTTGGGTAACTCCAGCCCCTGAACAGCAGTTGGCCTGTGGCCCCAGAGCTCTCAACAGAGGTGGTGTGATACAGTAATGTGCCACCATATTCACCCTCTTTGACCAGGAAAGCCATCACAAATGCTCTAGTTTTGAGTAGGATGACAAGGTTAGTGGCACCTTCTCTGCATCTGTCTGCATGTGCTCACCATGCTTTGTGGTCCCTTTTCTCATACTGCTCAGGAATTTGAGAGGCAAAAACATGTCCACCCTAGTGACTGTGTCATCCTGACCCTGAGCAGGAAGCTACCAAGGCAAAGCGGCCTCTGTTCTTCTAAAGAAGTTCCTCTCATCGGGCTCATCAGAAATAAAGGCAGAATGTAATGTGGCGCATGGCAAGCTCAGCTCTCCTGCCCTGGGCTTGCTGGTGAGTGGTGAAGGAGCCCTCAGAAGAGGAAGCAGCCTGACCCGCGGGCAGGAGAGCTGCTGCCAGGCCCTTCTGTCCCGGGACTGGCTCCCACCTAGTGAGCAGCTTTCCCCTGTGAGTTGACCAGAGCTCTAGAGACAGGCATTTATTTTCTTCTCAGCAAGTGAAACCTCAGCGTTGAAGAACCCTTGTCCTGTCACTTTTAACCAGAATAAGAATAGAGCAAGCCTCTGGAACAAGGTGCAGCAGTCAGAAGTGGTCTTAAGTGAAAACACAGCTGCGAGCGCACAGACAGCACTGCAGGCAGGCGCCATCCAATGGGGACGGCCAGCCTCACTATAGACTTTCCAGCATTAATGAATTGGGAACTCCATGCTGAACAGGGTTTAGTTTGATGGGTCCCTGTGCCAGCAGATGGATGTATTTTTCTTGAAAGAGCAAGGTGCCAGAAATCTCCATGATTACGTTACTGGAGCAAGGCGCTTTTTTGTGGTTTGTGAAGTTGAGCGTCAGGACTACAGGATTCTCTTGCTCTTTCTCACTCTTATTTTTTCCAGGTCAGAACCAGATCTTGGGGTGGGGAGGAAAATCCTGCTGAATGAGCAAGTTCTTTCTTAAAAAGTTCTCTCCAAGTCCAAAAAGACTTCAGTGGACTTAGGAGAAAGAAATTTAATACATTGCCATAGAATCGTTGTTAACCAAGTTAAAGCAAAGGCCACAGCATCTTTGTCTTATAAAAGAAAGCAAAGAGGAGATGGAAAAAAAGAAATGATGCTTAGGAAATCCAAACCAAACAGTGAAGACTAAAGAAGAAAAACTCAAGATCACCTCTGAGAATGTGGATATTTCCTTTGAATCAGATTTTTATATTACAAAACCAAGACCGCAGGTAGAAGTAACTTCTCTGATTTTTTTAAGTATGCTATAAATGGCAGACCTGAACCGTTTGACTGTGATAGGATTTGCCACTTTTGATTTAAGGAAAAGTTGGACACTCTGCAACAGAAGACCCAGTGGACTGTGAGGGGAAGAGTTAACCATGGAGAGGCTGGAGGCTGCCCCGGCTGGTCCTTGACCTGCATTTGAACCTTAGCCCTAATAACTAGCAGACTGAAGCAAACTCACAGGCCTCCTAGAGAACCCACGTTGGTTTAAACTGGAGCAATCCCAGCCAAAGAACTAACACTCTTACTTTCATCGATGACCTCTCTCTTTGCACCCCTGTGAGAAGGGCTTTGAGCTGGGCTCCCGGGTCCCAAGATTGGTCATGGAGCAGCCTGTAGAAAACACTGAACTGGTCTGTCCTGCTGGGGCTGCAAGCGCCTTTAGGGGATAGAGAGAGGCCCCGTTGCCCAGGAGAGGTCATTTTAGAGCTATTGTGGATCAGACCAGACATTCCTGAACTTTTTAACTCACTTTTTACTCTTCCAAAGTCAGGCTAGGACTTTTCAAAGGCACAAGAAGCTCTGAGTAGGTGTCTTCCTCAGCTGATGGCGTTTAGTGCCTAGTGGCCTCTGCAGACTGTTCTTCAAGTGGGATTGTTTGAGAAAGCTGACTATGCACCTGAGCCCAGGGGGTGACCTGGCATACTTGCTTAGCCACCCTTTCCTGTCCCATCCCATCACTCTTTTTCTGGTTATTCTTATGAATGTAATCTGGTCTTTTTGATTCACTATCCTGGGATTCACAGTTAGCTCACACTAAGTGACTGCCATCGCCTCTCGCCCCTCTTGCTAAGCCTGGGACATTCCTTCTTCCCTAAGGAATCCCCAAAGTGTCATCCCCAAGCAGCAGTATCTGAGAACCTTGAGGAAGACTTCCTTAGTCCTCACTCACTCATTGTTATTGCTCATCTGTTGTCACCTGATGGGAGAATGGCCTTGCTGTCTCCCTTGCCATCACACCCAAAGAGAGGCTGAAGGTGGGCCTCATGCAGGCCTAATGACCCCAACAGGGATTACACGCCATGTTCCCACAGACTGGGGGGATATTCTCCTTTGCCAAGGATCCTAGCCCCTCCACTCGCCTGATCCCTAGAGTTCACCCATACAATTCCTAACCTGGAGCAGGAGGCTTGGGTTAGAAGGGGTCCCTCAGAAACCTCAGGCGAAGCCAGAGCCTGCTCTGCTATGGGATCTCAGCCTGAGCCCCTGAAAGTAGACGGCTTTTCCATTTTCTGCCCAAGGGCGACTGGGCCGTCCTTTGTCGGGATGAAAACTTTCCTATAACTGGACACATTTCAGGGGTGTCCCTCCTATGCTGGTGGGGGCTGATGGAGGCACCATCTAGCTGCCTCTTGGGCCTTTCACCTGTGTCCCTCTTCACTCACCACCAGGAATATTGTGTGGTTGGAGCTATCCTCCCAGGGAAGTATGTTCCCAGAGAAAGGGCTGGGTCATGGTGACCTCTTCCACTTCACATGGCAATTGCCTTTGGAAGGAGAAAGACCTTGTGAAGTCACAGGGTGGCTGCCATTCTTGCAAACTGACTTCCCCAGCTCAGTTGCTTCATGTGCGAGTCCCTGTGGGATTGAATGGAAGCAAAGTGCCTGCCCTGCCTCTTCCTTTGCTCTGCCTGGTAAGTAGGAAATACCTGGTAGCTGTTGTTGAGAAAGGACCAAGTGCTTCCTCTGGGGCACTACAAGAGGGGATACCTGGATACTGAGAGTATTTGAGCTGTTTGTTGTCGGTGGCACAGTTACTAAGGGGGGCAGTTGTGGTCAGAATTTCTTCACTGAATGAAATGGAGGTATAAAAAAATGAAGGCGTGAAACTGGTCACATGCTATGGACCATGATAAGGGAACTGAGCACCCAGGATACCTGGTAAAAAGTACCCAACTGAAATAAAGCCCTGCCTCCAGCATGCCAGAGAAGGAAGAGGTGACAGCCACTTTGACAGAGGATGGACAGGCCAGAAGGGCTCTCCTGGAAGCAGGTGCAGCCTGAGAAAGAGCACAAAAGTCTGAGAGAAAATGGCCTTGTCCAGACTACTGCCAGGACCTCTACAGTGCAGGGGGGTACATGGAGCTCTGTAGAGTGGCAAAGAGACACAGCCTTCCCTACCCTGCACGACCCCTGTTCACCCTGAGCACCTCCCTGATCGGCACATCCCCTCCCACATGCCCACCTCTTCCACTCCTCTGTCCACCTTGAAGCGTGTGAGCAGCCCCCCACCTCAGAGAGCCTGGGCTGTGTTTAATCCCCAGTATATCTCCAACAGCAGGACCCCATCAAAGGTACCTAAAGAGGGAGTTGTCACTGGGTTAGTGTTTTAGAAAGGTAACTCAGCTATGAAGAGTAGATTAGGGGAGCAGAACCAAGGAAGGAGGAGACATATTGTGGGAGTCCTGAGAAATGATGAGCACAAGTGACAAAGGGCTCAGAGAGCCAGAAGGCAAACAGCAACTGGCCCTGGCCCAGCAGGGCTCTGGCACTACCCTAGTTAGTCTGTTGATTCTGCTTATGTGAGTTGAATTTGTTCTTGAACTGGTGGCACACTGCTCCTGGTGTTCTGGTCCTTGTCCAGAACACTCACCAAGCATCCTCATGTACCTTACTGACCTTAGTGGGGATCACGTGTCCATTCCCAGTTCCTGAGGCCAGGATATGCCATGCCCCAAATGGCATAGGTTTCTGACCAGTTACTGAAAGGCATATGGGATTACCTCCAACTGTCAGTTCACTGAGTCTGCTCCCCCTGGGAGCCCCTGGACTGGGGGGAGGAGGGTGGAGGAATGAGTAGTGTGTCACTAGGAAGGAGGAAGTGCTTGCCAGGTGTGCATGCCTGTCTGCTCCCAGACCACCTGGACCCATTCATCATTTGTTGAACCTCGCACATGGTGGGCACCCACCTGCACACCTGTAAGGATGTACTTTTTGGATTGCTTTATCTGAGAAACAGCATTATCACCATCCTGAATGAACATCAGACCTCTCACAGAGGACACCCCACCACTACCTTCAATTCTCCATTCCTTGACTTCTCCTTGGATTTTGTGTTTAGCCATCTCCAAGGCCAGGTACTCAGTCTGTGCTCTGAACATTGCCTACGGTCCCTGGAACTCCCTGACCCAGTGACTCCCACAACTCCTGTCCTTGACCTCATGGACACCTGGGAGGCCAGGGCAGTCCAGTGTTCAGCAATGAGGCCCACACTTGAGTTCTGTGTTAATTTGGGCAAAATACTTACACCCCTCTGCAACTTACGCAATGGATTCTGCCTGCTCATAACCTCAGAGACCTGCCTCTTGTTATCTTTGTCTCTCTCATGCCTTCCACACCTCCCTCTGTAGTTCCTTCCACCTGTCTGCATTTAAACAGGCCTCTGCCACTTGCAGATATACTGCTTTAGTTCCACATCCTGTCACCCTTCCTCTTCTGTGTCATTAATCTCGCTTCTTCCCCACTACTGTCTGATTTTCTAAAAAACTTGTATATACTCATTCACATTCCCCATTTCCTGGCTTTCTACTCATTTTCCAACCCATTGCACCTTGATCTCTGTTCCTACCACTCCCCCCAAGAGTCTTTTCTGCTAAATCCAATGCATTCCTTGTTTGAGATCTTTATTCTCTTACTTGACCTCTTGGAAGTAGGCATGCTCTCCCCCTCAGCTCCTGTGACATAGCAACTCAATGCTGTATGGCCACTCCTCCCATCCATTACCCAGCTCTTAAATGTTGGTGTTTCAAAGGATTCCATCCACCACTCTCTTTTCATTCTACTCAGTGTTTCTGGACCGTCTCATCCTCACCAATAGTTTGAATTCCATCTTACCATCTGAAGGCTCCCAAATTTTTGCCTCCACATTACAGTCTTGCTTATAAATGCCAGAGCTGTCTACTCAGCAGCGTATTGCTCTTCTCTACTGGAAGCCGCTCAAGTACCTTAGAATCAGCCATCCCACGCTGAACTCAAACTCTTCTCCCAAACCCACTGTTCCTCCTCACCAGAGTGAGTAGCAGTTCTATCTACCCTGTAGACCAAGGCAGAGAGTCTTGAACATTCTCTCTGACACTGGTAAGGTGGAAAGAGTATGAATTTGAGCTGAAATTCTGTTCTAATCTAACGTGTTTTGGACAAATTACTTAACCTTTCTCGGCCTCAAGTTTCTCACCTATAAAAAGGAAGTAGTAATACCTAATTTGGGAGGTGCTTGTCAGGACAAAGGAAAGCCTTGGCTTGGTAGGCAGTCAGTGAACATGAGTTCTCCATTCAGTAAACGCGAGTGTCCTCTGTCCCAGTCCTCTCTCTACCCCCACCCCCATCACCACCTCCACTGACTTGCCTTTTGACTTTGAGAACCCCTTGGAATTAAATTTCCCACATTTCCTTTATGAGTGAAGATTCCAGCTTCTATCTCATCACTTGTTTTTTACCTGCTCATGGAAGATCTGGGGGGGGTATTTTTTTATAAATAGTTTTCATGGTATTCATGGAAGTTCTGTGGAAGTTCAGTGGCTGCCTCCCAGCCCCCACTGAACTGAGTGGGGGCTGGGAGGCAGAGTGAAGACGTCACTGTCACATGTGCTTCCACCTCCCACCCATCCTATCTCTTCGCTGTCCCCAACACACCCATCCCTGCTGCTCTGCTGTAAGCCAGATCCTCATCTTTTTTGTTGTTGTTGCTTTTTTATTTTGAGACAGAGTCTCACTATGTCACCCTCGGTAGAGTGCTGTCATAGTTCACAGCAACCTCAAACTCTTGGACTTAAGCGATTCTCTTGCCTTAGCCTCCCAGGGACCCACCACAACACCTAGCTATTTTTTGTTGTTGTCATTGTTGTTTAGCTAGCAAGGGCCGGGTTCGAACCGCCAGCCCCAGTATTTGTAGCTGACAACGTAACCACTGTGCTATGGGTGCTGAGCCAAATCCTCATCTTCTCAATAGCCTCTCATCAGGCCTCTCTCCCACTTCAACCCATTCTCTCCCCAACCATCAGGGTGGGCCTGTCTTCTGGGCTAAAAACTTGCCATGGCTTTTTCTTTCCAATAAAATGGCATCTAACACTCCAGTGTGCAGCCTGCCTTGCCAGCCCAGCTCCCTTGTGTCCCTCTTCCAGCCCAGTGGCTCAGTCCTTCTGACCCAGGGCCCACTTTCATAAGAGAGCAAAAAGGGTACTTGGATACTGGTTGGGAAGCTGGATGCTACACTTCTTGTGTCTAGTGGCTAGTAAGATAGGCACAGGATACTCAACAAAGACCAGCTATATTGAAAACAGGGATCAAAAGACACAGGGACCCAGGAGGATTTAAAATTCTATATAGAAATGTGAATCACCAGTTGTAAAATAACAGGGAAAACTCATTAACACATTAGTGTTTTATGCAATATCTTTTTTTTTAATTTCCAACTGGCCACTTGGCAGGATATTTTATGTAATATCAAAGTAATGTATGTGCATTGTGAACAATTTGGAAAATGCACAGAAAGTAAAGCAGTCACCTGGCCCCTCCCACCTGGTGATAAGCACTGTTACCATTTTCACATCTTTCCTTCTAATCTTTCTTCTGTGCAGTCTTTGTTTTTTTATAAATAGTTTTCATGGTATATTGTATGATCAAGGATATATCCTGCTTTATCTCAGCCATCTCACGTACTTTCTTAGGCTAGTAAAAATTTCTTTGTAAATAATGTAATGGCTACCTGCTGTTGTCCCGTGTGTGACTATAGGATAGTTTGTTTAACCGTCTGCTTTTGTTGGACCCTTAGAGTCTTTCCAGTGAATAACACTGAGAGCAACAGTTTAAGGAATAAACTTTTTCTCCCACATTTCTGATAGTTTTTCTAAGGCCATCAATCCACTGGAATAAAGAATATGAAAATTTTTAAGCAATGCTGACTATTGGACAGAAGGAGTATAGGCCTGACCTCAGCTGCAAAGAGAGAGGTAAAGAGGAAAGAGTAGTAATTCATAGATTTCTTTAAAAAATTATTTTCTGTTTTATTGAACCAGAGGTCTGAGAAGATCCAAGCAGTGATCTGTAGGAAAAATAGCCTTTGATTTCAGTTCCTGGCTTCAAGATGGTAAAGAAGGGCTTGTTTCTGTTTCTTTATTTTCATCTGGGTCAGTAAGAGGACAAACTATTCCTATGAGCTGCTTTCCCATTAAGGAAGAGAAAAATCTTCCAGCATCTAATGATGCAGATCATTAGCTGTGTTAACAGCCTTGCAGTTTAAAAAAATTTATAATACTGTATCCTCCTAATGTGCAGTTAATTTTAGTTAAAATTTCCCTGGCGATTTAAAAACCCAGTGAATTTGTAAATATAGTAATTGGCTCTGCATTTGGAAATGTTAAAGCTGCCATAACCAACTCAGCTCTAGCAAGACACACTGAACCTCTCTGAGTTCTGCGGAAGTTCTGTGCTCACCTTAACATTTGCCCCGGGATCCAGAGAGAAGCCAAGACTGTACCAGAGTTCCTGGGCCTGATCTTCTGTGACTGAAGAAAGTTAATGAGCATCTCAAAGTTAACCTGTCTAAAATCAAACTTTTGACACACTGCCTGTCCTCAAATTCAGTCACCTGCCTGGTTGTTCAAATCAAAAGCTTAAACCATCCTTGATTTTTTTGTCTATCCTTGCCGCTGACAACATCAAATCCATCAGCGTGTCCTATCAATTCTACTTTTAAAAACTTATTTCTAAAATATATTTCAAATTGTCATTGTCTCCCCTTCTTGCCTGCCCACCCCACCCCCATCCAGCCATGTGGCCACTTCCTGACTCCTCCATGGCTGCCTCCCACAGGCTCCTACTTGGATTCTCTGCAGTGAGGCCTGCTGTGGTCAACACTGTGCCAGAGAGATCTTGCTGAAACAGGACTCAAATCACCGCATCCACCCCTTCCTTTTCTTTCTTTTGCCTTTAAGGCCAAAATTTCCAGTGTGGCTAAGAAGGCCCTACATCTTGTGCCCAGGATTCCTCCCCAGTGTCATACCCACTGTGTCCCTGGATCTGTTGGAGTCCAGCTTCACTTGCCACCCTTCAGTTCCTACAGCTCCTGCCCAGGGCCTCTCGATGTACTGTATTTTCTGCCTAGGAGAATCTTCCCCACTCCCTCTGTCTCCTCCCCACCATCTAGGGAAGCCTCTCCTCCTGATTGAGGGATGCCTTCCCTTATCCCTATTCTGTCTAGGCCAAGTTATTTATTTTCATAGAACTGTATGGACTTTTTTCTTGCCTTAAAGAACTTCTATTTAATTTGGAACTTTACTCATATATACGTATTCACTGGTGTGGTTATTTGATTGCTATCTTCTCCACTAGACCCTATGACCCATGAAAAGACCGCTCTCTCCCATGTCACTGTTTTCCCTCAGCTAGCTCAGGTGTAGCCCAAACACTTAATAAATATATTGCTTGCAAGCGGAATGTACAAGTAGAGTCCTACGAACAATCCTTCTCAATGACAAGGTCCCTGTGAGGTGTGGGCTCTTCCCATTGCTGGCAGGCTCAGGTTCTCCAGACACATAGACTGGGAGGAACGTGACTTTGCTTGATTTTTTCTTTTTTTCATTTCAGCTGTCGGAGTGAATAGAGGATGCTGCCTAAAACTTGCCTTTTTTTTCTCTCTTTATTCAGCTAAAGCTTGCCTTTACTCTGGACCATGAGACTGGATTGCCTCAAGGATGTCATATCTATGAGTACCACGACAGCAACAAGTAAGCCACCCAGTAGGAGAGAATGTCACCTCAGGACACTGGGCTTCCCTTGCTAAGGGATTGTCAAGAAAGAAATCACACTTTTTGCTACTGAACTAGAAAATAGCTGGCACAAAAATATTTCTTCCAGATGAGTTCCCCAAGTATACTTGGAGCACTTGCCCAGGGGAAGCTGGGATATGTTAGAAGTTTATTCCACAGCAGCCCTTCCTCTCCAGGCCCAGGTATCCTCTTGACCTCCCTCCTCCAGGTCCCCAGTAATGTACTTGCTCCTTTTATTCCCTGTGTGACTTTGATTTTTGTCAGTTCTCTAATCACTGTCTAACTTTACTTATGTTTCTGGGTTTTGTTACCATTGTCTAACTTGTGAATTTTATAGTTGGGAGATTTCTGGGTGCTTAAACAGATTTAAATTGGTGGCCTTAGCCAGACATGGTGGCATATGCATATGGTCCCAGCTACTCCAAGGAAGCTGAGGCAGGAGGATCATTGGAACCTAGGAGTTCAAATCCAGTCTGAGCAATGTGGTGTGACCTCATTGGAAAGGTAGCACCTGGCATAATTTTATAGCACTTCCTTTCTTCATCAAGACAGCCTCCTTGACAGTGTTTTTTGGTTTTTGGTTTTTGGTTTGTAAGACAGTGAAAATAGAGGTAAATGAGGCATAGGAAATGTACCCTGATAGTGATGATGACAATGGTGATAATGATGGCAACTGCTACAGAGCACTCTGTGGTTTAGGTATAAGTACTGGGGACGTCACGTTTGCTAATCCCATTTCATCCTCATAACACCTTGAGCTGTATTCTTTTATTGCTGTATTTGCAGAAACTGAGGCACTAGGGAACTAAAGTAACTCACTCAAGCTGACTAGTGAGAAGTCAGTGTTACCGTGTTTACTCTGGAGAGAGAACAGACGAGGACAATTGTCCCAAGTTGCTATTCTTAGAAACCCCCTCAATGACAAAGACAGTCTTAACTAGGACTGGAGTACAATGGACTCTGACCTCATTATTTAAATGTCCAGGCTATTTAACACTATCCAGTGGGAAGGAAACAAATAGGCACATGGCAGTAGAACTGCTCATTATCTTCCAGAAGAAAAGCTCATGTCTTCCTCAAGAACTCTTGCTGTGTTTTGGGTAGAAGATAGGTTAAAGGGGGCCCTCATGACCAAATCTCCATGCAATGCATTATTGTTATGCTTTGTAATTTATCTGTATAAATTATCTGAGGATGCTGTAGTTAGCTATTGCACACCCCTGATTCCCAGCAAATTAATCATAGGAAAGATTGACCGAATATTCTTTAACACCAATTCTGACTTGACTGTGCTCTGTGGGAGAAAGGCACTGCCTCTTTAAGCTCATGTCTTAGCCATGCAAATGTTTAATACCAACAACTTAGGTTGACTTTGAATGTGAGAAAATAGCTTAGCTCTGTGTCTTGGTCTATTATCTGTAACACCTACCACATAATCAGAGCAAGCAATGTAGGAAGAAAATTTAAGGGTTATAAATATAGGTAATTTTTTGCTCCCAAAGATCTGTCAAAGAAAGCAGTTAGCAGCCATGATCTAGAAAATTATGGAAATCAAATACCTCAATGACTCTCTTCCTGACTCTTTCTTATTCATCTTAGAGTCAATCTTGGGGTTCCTTCTCAATCCTTAGATAACTTTTCTAATCTCTCTGAGCCTGAACTTTCTTCATGTGTCCAAAATAATGGGACTAATTGTACCTCTGTGGTAGGGAAGTCATGTTAAAGTGCATCACCACCAGCCTGGCATATAGAGTGCCTACAGAAAGTGTTTGCTGCCTTTCCTTCCCAAACAGATCATTGGCTCATGACTTCCTTCTGTTTTCCTAACCAGCAGAGCTACAGCTAGCAGTGTGTTGGTTAGGGAAGAGGCTGGTGCACATGCCTCTGGCAGACCTTAGTTTACCTGATGCTCTCTACTCAAAGGCAGACTCCTCTCCCCACTTACGAATTGTGAAGTGAAACATGGAAAACCCCATGACCCTGACCATGACATCTCTTCCCAGGCTCTGCTCTGTGTTCCTCTGTTAAGCGCCATTTCCTCTAGAATGCCTGGTCCAAATACTGGTGTAATAGTGGCATTTTGGAAATGAGGATATTGAGCCCAGACCCTAGGGAGCCCATGTTTGTTGTCTCAGCCCAAGTAACGTGAAGACAATAGCAGCAGGGAGATGAGATTCTATATGTGAGAGAAACCGGCTTGAATACCAATTAGTTTGGTGCAACTAATTATTGAAAAATATTACTCTTCTCTTCAGGGAATCCCCTGCAGTATAATTTGTAATCATTTCATTATTCATCTCTGTTTGGCAAATTCAATCTGTCAGCAAAAAAAGTTCTTCTGAGTAAGTGCTGGGGTTGTTGGGCAGTTCCTTTCCTTTCAAATGGGCCCTCAGCTTTTGTATTCCCTGGACTCTCTCATCAGCTTCCTTAAAACATCCTGGTGGCCTTGATCCTTGGCTTTAGGTCATCCAGTTCCTCTATGTAAAGGGGCGAATCTCTGCCTCTGGGCTCCAGGGAGGACAGGCCCTGAGACTGGTCCATTTTGGACGAGACCTGGACCCTGTCTCTTCCTGGACTAGAAGCACAACTCTTAGGTAAATGTTCTTAAAACCCTGAGGTCATTAGAAAGAGTGCCTCGAGTTAAATTGGTAAATCTCTCTTCCCCAGATTCTCTCAGCCTCTCCAGAGCTATTCAAATCTGCATCTGAGAGATATGAGAGCTCACCTTACCGACAGATACCACCACTCACCACCCATGGACCCAAGGACCACCTTGTTTTTCTCTGTTGCGGAAAACTTTGCCTATCTTTAATATTAAATCAAATAAATCAAAGAGAGTAATTTTTCTCAAATTGATATTTGGCAATCTCTTCATAGGGCAAGGAACAAGACCTAGGACAGTGCATAAGTGATTTATGAGAATTCAGTTAAACATTTGCTAAGTCTCTGCTATATACAATGTTTTGTGCTAGATACTAGGAAAGCAGGGATAAATTAGACCCAGTTCATGTCCTCAAGGGGTTTGTGTAAGTAGCAAAATAATTCCAGCCCCCTCTGGAATGATGTGCGCTTTGGCAGTGGTAAGAACTGAGCACTGTGGCAGTAACAATGAAGAAAGTGACTGTTTCTGAGTTATGTCGAATTCCAGGGTGTCCAACCTTTTATTTCCCCCCCTTTGCCATACATTGGAAGAGTAAAAGTTATCTTGAACCACACAGTAAATCCATAAGCACTGACAAAAGCTGATTAGAAAAACAAGTATGTGCATACTTTTTGTGATACCTGTCCACCACAGATAAGCAAAAAAAAAATGTCCTCACAAAATCAGCTACAAGTTGGACACCCCTGGTGCAGGTGGTGGTGACCTTCACAGATGACTAGTCCAGAAGACTATCTTCTTTCCATCTCCACCGCTACTTCCCTCATTACTGGCAGACCCGTGGAGTTCCTGAACAAACTGTCCTCTCTATCATTAGCTGCTTGACCTTCCATCTTTCCTCTCTGCAGCCTCAGTGAGCTTGGTATGTCTTTTCATTCTGGTTGCTTTTAAGACCTTATTTTTCTTTTAGTGTTGTACAGTTTCACTGCATTGTGTTTGAGTAGATTCATTTGTATTTTATATTGTTTAGGATGCAGTGTAGTTCTTCTCATTTAGAATTTCTTATCTGTTATCTCTTGATTCTCTCCTTGTAGAACTCCTGTTAGAAACCTACCATCTTATTTCATCTTTCTTCTCTTTTTTCTCTCTCTCTATCTGTAAGTGCTGCATTCTAGGAAACTTCCTATAAGGGTCTGTCACTGTCATTTCCTTATAGCAGTTTGTACTGTGCTATTTAAAAGCCCTGCCCAATATGCGCAGTTCCTTTTTTTTTTTTTTTTTTTTTAATTTTCAGAAGTACTGTTTGGTACTTTTTAAAAATCAGCCTGTTGGCTCAGCACCTGTGGCTCAACAGGCTAAGGCGCCAGCCACGTACACTGGAGCTGGCGGGTTCGAATCCAGCCTGGGCCTGCCAAACAACAATGACAGCTGCAACCAAAAAATGGCCGGGCATTGTGGCGGGTGCCTGTAGTCCCAGCTACTTGGGAGGCAGAGGCAAGAGACTTGCTTGAGCCCAGGAG
>CAUYON010173319.1:0-10801 GCA_963573935.1 Arctocebus calabarensis | reverse complement strand
CTCCCAAAGATGGATTTTTTTCTACTTCATGGCAAATCTATGCAAAAAAAAGTAAATATCTACGATGCTACTCTTTTCCTGGTCAAAACATGGAAACCACTGTGTAGAATAAAGATGCAATGTCCAAAAGAGTCTCAACATGTGTGACCCATAAAAATAAAAGTTCTAGCTTCTTGATATATAAAAAAAACCACAATCCATGGCTCTTGGACAAACAAATTGTAAAGACATTCATAGATAGGGAAATTGAACACTGACTAGGTACAACAGTAGAGAATTATTGTAAATTTTTTAGGTGTGTTAATAGTCATTTTAGAGATTTATAAAACAAATTGTGAGGGCTTTGGGCTTTTCAACTATTATTTATCTCCACTTGTGGGGGACAAGTGTCCTTCGTGATATTTTTGGATCTCATTACTTTAAAAACATAACTTTTATTTATTAAGTTTTGGATAGGTAAGGCATACATTTGGAGATCCAGACAGACACACTCTGTAAAAGAGTGAACTGTGAAAAGTAAGTCTCCCTCCCATCATGTGGCTAGGGTGCTCAGTCCTCCTTCCCTGGAGGCAACCCACATGTGTCCTGCTAGAATCACTCCATATAATTTCTTTCTTTATTAAAGAAAGAAAATGCTGGTTTCCACTGTGTTTGTTACTAATATTAAAAAAAAAAAAAGTTTTAACAGAGAAAAAAAAAAAAGAAATCCATAATATAATTCACTGTATAAGTAGATTAACGGAGAAAACTCATGAGCATACTGATTGATGAAGGTAAAAAAATGTTTAATAAAATTCAACAACTACTTTTGATAAAAGCATAGAAAAAAAACTTGTAATAATTTGGTATAGTTCATTTACCTAAAATATCTGACAGGTATTACCTTTAGTGATGAAATATTAGAAGCATTCCCATTTAAGTCTGGGAGACAAGAATGTTCCCTTTTAGTTCTCGGATTCAGCACTATATTCTGGAAGTCCCAGCAATTATAGGAAGACAAGAGGCAGAAAAAAAAGGCACAAGTACCAGAAAAGAAGAAAAAGCTCACTATAACACACGCATAAACCCTCCTGACACACATATGCACACATCCTTTTGTTTATAAATGTACAAGAATGGATCTACAAGGACACACGCCAAATTGTTAATGATTTCATCTGGGGAGAGAAGAGTAGGAGAGGAAGTGAGGGTAAAGAATGAACCTTTAACTTTCATTCTCTACATTTGTTTATTACTTGAATTTGTTTGTACAGCTTTCATAGGTGAAAAAAAAAATTTAAAGTCAAAAGTCATATGACTAGAACTGATTGAGCCAAGGCTAAAACTTAGGTCTTACATTATCAAGTGAGCTCCACATAGATGATTTTTTATTTTATTATGTTTTTAATTTAATTTTTTTTTAATTTTTGAGATACTGTCTAACTCCGTCACCCTGGGTAGAGTGCTGTGGCCATTATAGCTCACAGCAACTTCAGACTGTTGAGCTCAGGAAGTCCTCCTGCCTCAGCTCCCGAGTATCCGGGACTATAGGCACCCACCGTGATGCCTGGCTAGTTTTTCCATTTTTGGTAGAGAAAGTGTCTTGCTCTTGCTCAGGCTGGTCTCAAACTCCTGAGCTCAAGTAACCCACCTGTCTCAGATTCCCAGAGGGCTAGGATTACAGGCATTAGCCATTGTACCTTCCAATTTTTTTATTTTAGATATCAGAAAAAGAAAGCTGGGCACGGTAGCTGGTAGAAGCTGGGCACGGTGGCTCACGCCTGAAATCCTAGCACTCTGGGAGGCTGAGGCGGGTGGATTGCCTGAGCTCAGGAGTCTGAGACCGGCCTGAGAAAGAGAAAGACCCCCTCTCTCCTAAAAATAGAAAATTAGTGAGGCATCATGGTGGGAGCATGTAGTTCCAGTTACCTGGAAGGCAAAGGCAGGAAGATGGTTTCAATCTATAAGTTTGATGTTGATGTCATGACACCCCAGCCTGGGCAACAGTAAGACTTTGTCTCCTCCCTTATCCCCGTCCTCCCACTCCCCCCAAAAAGAAAAAGAAAGGTGGATCCACTGAAAGTTGTGCACCAAGAATCAGCTATTAACCTTGACCTTTTATTTCTGTTTGTCACAAATAATATCCTAGGAATTAATAGTAACTTGTTTTTTATAAAGGCTACTGCTGCTTGCAAAGTAGCTCTACATTCATTATCTAATTTGATTTACTCCTTAGGAAATAATTTTAATATTCTATGGACAAAAAATATCCTGCAATGGTGACCTAAATGACATCATAAGAAGATAATCTTAAGACTATAGATGTGGAATTCCTGGAACCTTCAAAGGCACAGAGAAAAACTCCAACTCTCACAGTCCAGCTGGGTGACAAAGCTCTGCTCCATCCCCTCACAATGTATGTTTCTGAACTACGCATTGTTTTCAGAATGTATCATGTCCTTTCTTATTTCTAGGGCTCTATATATGTTTTCCCTCTGCCTGGAATGTCCTCCCTCCCTTCGTCTTCCACATAAAATGCTTACCCATCCATCAGAAAAGAGTTAACATAGCAGACGTGACTGCTCCCCAGTAAAAGGTCTACTTACAAGGTCAGCCTTTTGGAGAGGGTTCCCATCATGCCCAGAACTGATGAGGGTGGCTCACTGTGCCTCACTACATAGTACTGTCCAGACAACAGAGTTTATGCTGAACACCTGCTTCTGGGAGTCTGGAATTTTGGTATGGGGCAGGGGGACTATATGGTCAGCCCTAGTAGAGACTCTCAGGCTCTGAGATTCTAACAAGCTACCTGGATGGCAACATGTCACGTATGTTGTCATAGCTCATCGCTAGGGGATTGAAGTGTGTCTGGTGTGCCTCCCCTGGGAGAAGAGCCCTAGGAGCTTCTATCTGGTTTTCCGTACATTTTACCCTACAACTCTTTCCCTGTGCTGATTTTGCTCTGTATCCTTTGTACGTTATACATCACATCTGTGAATGTCAGTATCACTGGATCACTGCAGATCACTAAACCTGGGGGTTGTCTTGAAGACCCCTGACATACAACCCTTCAAGTCTCAGTTCAACTATGACATCGTCTGTGGACTCTCTCTGCACCGTTCCTTTACTCCTTTGCCTCTGCTCTTGCAATTAAAGAGTTACTTACTGCATGCTCATTAACTGTTTGCATCCCATGCCAGTTTAGGATGTAAGCTCATCAAAGATCTCCTTTTCACCTTTTTTCAGCACAGGGTTGGCACACCCTGGGCACATGTGCAATGGTAACTCAGTAACAGTCAATAACTGCTGTTTACTATGTGCCTGGCACACCACACAAAGAGCTTTAAACATAATATTGCATTTAATCCTTCCAGCCACCCTTCAGGTAGCTTCTACGACCATCCTCGTTTTTAAAATGAAAAACAAAACAAAACCAGAGAGGCCATAGTTAGGTGTTAAATGAATGAATAAACCACTTACAGAACTTCATTTTGGCCCCTAAGGAATCATTTCACAGAGGCGCATTTTATTGTTATGGCTACATAGGTCACTACAGAAGTTTTGAGACACACTGTGCTATGGTCCATTATTTAACTTCCAAGAAACACAGTCGACAGCGTCCTTTCTGATTCACCCGTGCAAGATGCAACTTGCTCAGCTTATGGGTGTTGCTGGGAGGGCTTCATTTGTTTCTGTGTGCATGTATTTTATGTTTCTTGATTTTTGTGTCTCTTGAAACTTTTGTAATGACCCAGTATTAACTCATGTATATTCAGCTCAGCACATGCCATGTGTGAACTCCCACTAGGATGTTATCTATTATATCACTTATTTATTACAAAGTGATTATTATTTTTCCTAGACAAGGTGTGCTTACTGTGCACCATTCAAGGTACCAGAGGTGGATGGTGAAACTTAATGCTCTCACCTGCTTTCCTCCCCCAGACACCCTACTTTCCTCCCCATCGTCTTACATATCTTTCCACAGAAGACAAATATATTAACACTTTTTACACAATGGTAACATTTTATAATACAGTTCTGCAGTTTGCTTTTCTTACCTAACAGCAAGTCCTGGTGGTTACTTCATAGCACAGATAGTGCGACCTCATTTTTTTTGTTTTGTTTTTGGAGCACCTGCACAATGTCTCTTGTGACTAGGACATTAGATTACAACAGCCTAATGATGACAAGTGGCTTTTGGAGCATTTTACATACTTTTATATGTGATAAAGTCCTAGCAATGCAAAAGCTGGGTCAAAAAGATATTTATTTTTAATGCAAAAATTGAAATATTACTGAGATACCATAAAATGTGCTCTTTTAAAGGATATGTTCAATGGTTTTCAGGAAAGTCACAAAATCATGCAACCATCATGACTAATTCTAAAACATTTTCTTTGCCACAAAAGAAAACTTGTACCTATTAGCAGCCAAGATATTTATTTTTAATTTTGATAAGTTTTGCCATATTGTGCCATCAAAATTAAAATAAACATCTTTTTGATCCACTTCTAGGAACTTATCTCATCACAAATATGGAACCTAATAGATTTCTAGTTGCTTCCCCCTCCATACATTTAAAATAGTTGTCTATTTTAAATTGTCCATGAACTTTATGGCCACCCTGTATAACAGTGTGTTATTGGTCTTATCTAAGAAGGTAATTCCAAGTGCAGGGAAGAAAAATGCAGGCCTCCCCCAGCCCCACCCGCAAACTATATTACTATCCTGCAAAGAAACTGGACCCTGGAACACTCCTCAAGCCGACAAATGTACCAAAGGCCCAGCCTAATTTTTAAAAGTCCTTTACAGTCTGTCAGGAGCTGCCCCAATCTGCACAAATGTACCAGGTTGATCCCTTAACCTTCACAAGGGCAAAAGCATTCTAGTGACCTCGATATTCTTGGTTTAATGTTCAGGCAATCAGAAAATGGAAGAAAGAACAGCTCTTCTCTGAGTTTGTTCTCAAACCTAGGCGCTGACACCGTATCAGGTTGTTCTGTCCTTGGACATCAGTCACTAGCACTGAGAGTGCCAGCAACAGGATGCCAAACAAGGCTTGCTTCCCTTCACACCCCTCCTCCCACCACCTGCCAGCCCCTGCTTAGCTGGACAGACCTCACACCCCAGAAAACAACTCCGTAAACTGCTACCCAGAAGTCGGCCCCTCGCTGAGAACACAGCCTACCAAGCACCCCTAGGTGTATGAGGCTTTCTCCCCCTTCCTTCCTCTCTCTCATGTGTTTTTAGGAACATCCAAAGGGAAGATAATTAAAACCTGCAAGAAAACCAGCTGGCAGAGAAAAAGAAAATCTGAGTGACTTCAGGACGACGCCACATGTTCACAGCTAAGTTTTATAAGGAATGTGACAATAAAAAAAAAAAAAAGAGGCTTTCATAAATAAATGCAACATTCTTCAAAGCTCTATATAAACTACATTTTTTTTAAGGAGGGAGGGGGGTCCTCATACTCATGTTGCTTCCTCATCATTCCATTTCCAATGAGGGGGAAGGGATCCTAATTGTACAATTTCCCAGGAGCACAGGCCTTAGGGAGCCAATGGCACAGAAACACACGCACACGTACACACTGGGTGAAAGAAGGAAATTGAGAGAGAAAACGGAAAGCCCCAGAGGATCTTTATTCAGCACAGAACAGTGAAACAAAGGGGCAGAAGGGCAGGTATCTGTCCACCTCCCATTGGGTTTTCAGGCTATTACATTCCCAAGTGCTGAGCGAGTGCTGTCTGAACAGCATCAAGATTTGGGTAAGCCGGCGTGATCCCTCTTGTTTTTCATCTGCTTTGCTGATTGTCAGGGGAAGCAGAGCTGTTTGTCTCTCCACATGTGACACAAGGTACACACATTCCACAGTGGCTTCCCCATGAGCCAGCTGCGTGCAGGTAACTGAAGCCCACCCTCCACCTTGCTGTTAACAGGCGTAATTGGCATACCACTGAGGGGCCGCTGCAGCGCTGTGATTTGCTTGGTATGGAGGTCTCCCCAGACCACATGTGCTTGCAGCAATGACAGAAATATTTTCCATATGAGTTCCCCTCTCGCCTGCTTCAGTGCTCCAGGCTAAGCAAGGCCAGCCCATTTGTCATTTACTCTACACAGTAAAAAATCAACAGGGAAGTTGCAAACTTCAACTACAACTAGAGGGCAATGGTCTGCCTTCAGCTTCCAGCATCACTCAGCCACTCAGTTCTTCTGGCCCCCATTCAAGAGCTCGATCCCCTCACAGACCCAGAAAATACCTGCGGAGCAGAGGACATGGGTAACTAATAGGTGAAAAAGCCTACAACAAATGACCCACTGCCGCACGCCTGGGAGCTGCTTGTCCATTTTAAACAGAGCAACAAGCCTGCTGAAACGGCAGCTGGGTCTGGGAGCTCTCTCACTTCCACTCTTCTTAGAGAAGGGAAAGTAATTACATTAGGCTTTCAGCGCCTGCTTGGTCCCTGACAAGGCTAACAAAAGGCAAAAGCTGTGACAAGGCATCGTGCCTTTTTAGGAGATAGACTTTTCATTTGGCTTTTCAAAAAGGAAGATGGATGCAGGGGAAAGGCTGTCCTTTCATTACTCAGGCATCAGGGTTATGAGTGAGAGGAGTGGATGAGGGAACTTTGTTGCAGGCTTGTTTGTAGACAACCATTCTCTCTCTTTGCCCGCATTAAAACACTGGTTCTGAGAGTTTTCAATGATGTTCAAAAATGTGCCCAGCAATTGTATGAGCTAAACCAGTAAGAATAAATCACCTTCATGGGCTTAAACATGCCTCCTACCTATGGTCAATCTGGGCACACTCGTAGCCCTGGTGTATATCATTATCATTCTTCAAAGCTGAGATAGAAAGTCAAGCACAGATTTTTTCCAAGTATATCAAAACTAAAAAGGAGAAATGGTGCAAAAGCAAGGAAGAAAAACAACTCCCTAAGCATGCATATTCTTTCTGCCTCATTGGAGAAAAATTCACAAAAGGTAAAAGTCCCTACTGGAATCTGACACACCACGTTTTTTTCCCCCTGCAATGGCAAGAGAAAAGTGCATGCTACAGGCATCTGTCACCAAGGCCAGGCCAACTTCTCAGTGTGGCCACTGCACAGACAGGCTCAGAATGATATTTTTGAAATTATAAGATTCTTCAAGAAGAAAAGTCTTCACACAAGAAAAGGCAAGACAAATCTAGAAAAGTAATATAAAGCATCACTCTCTACACACAGTAAAAATCCATCCCCTGGTCTCTCTTGGTAGATAGAAGAGGAAATATAATGCTGACAAAAATACAACTTCTGACAAGATATTTTATTTGGCTTACCTCTCCCCCAGGTCTTGCTAACATTGCTGTTTGAACGTGGAGCAATGTTAATATCAGGTAGCTGACAAACATTATTACCCAAAGTTAGAACTACCCTAGAGGAGAAGTCCGTCTGCCAAGTGCTAACAGCTAGCAGATGCACTTGTGTCTCGGGATTCCAGCCCTGGAGCTCCGCTAGGCACGGCGCTGGTTCCCTGGGCTCTCCCTCACTGTATTACCGGGCGCTCCCAGCTCAGCCTCTGCTCTGAAGAAAACTGGTAAGCTGATCTCTTCATGTAATAACTTCTCCCGGCTGGGGGAGGGGACAGGAGCCAGCTGGGAGCTGGGGGGCTGCCTTTAACAGAAAGCAGAAAGGGGAGGGACAGAAATGATCAATGTGGAGTTCTGCATCTGGTCTCATTCATGAAAAGGGCTCTAAGGCAAGCACTCCACAGGCAGGGGACAGCCCCTGCCTCATCCCCAGAGGCAGGCAGGAGGCAGTGAAAGCTCCAGGCTGGGGGAGCTGGGAGACCAGGGGCATGGCCTGCTAGGATCTGGGGCTGACAAGCTGTGTGTGTCTAGACAATTTGCCCTGTCTGGGCCATGGCTGATTTTCTAACTGGTCAGTCCAGGGTTGGGTGGAAGACCTCTGAGTTTCCTTGTTGTGTGTTTGTGCACTGACTGTACAGACACGAATGGATGGGAACTGGGGGAGCCACTATATCCCCCTTTTGCTGCATCCCTAGGTCACTGTGCCTGACCCATAGCTGGAGGAATTACTGCAGACAATGTGAAAATAAGTGGGACCATGTGAATCCCCAATGTTAGTGCATCAAAATGCAGAATGGGATCAAAGAAATAAGAGCTATCTCTGGGTAAACTTGGACTGACCATTGAGGTAGACCTTGGGGGCAGGGAGTGGGGAAGCAGGCTGGGGAAGGGGTCTTGCTAAACCCTACAGTCCACTGGAGACACACCTTAAGGGATCAACTCAGATTCTGAAATAGCAAAGTTCATGGTTTAAAATGGGTTGAAAACCCACCAAGTATTTGATTTAGCCTAGAATGGGCACAAGGAACCATTCTGAAGCTGTTGGTGGCCACAGAGGATAACTGCATGGTGTGGGTGAGTATTTAACTCCAGTGAACCCCAGCTGCCCATCCTGAGAAATGGGGCAATGTTAATGGTTATCCAATGGTTATCACCACTATCAGTGAAATCACCTAAGCACAAACTTGGCATTCTTCCTGGCACTTAGCAAGTGTGAGAGTAAAAGATACAGGTTTTCTCTTTGATCTGAATTAAATGATCAGCACTCAGTCCCAGAAAGTAAATTAATAAACACTTGAAAAGCCTCAGGTTATGGGCACTTTCCCACATTAATGAGGAAACCTTAAACCTAACTGCAGTTTGCAGCCATCTCAGAAAGTTTATTATCACCAGTCACATGACAATTTATTAGTGTGGAGGTTTTTTGAGTGGGGGGATTAGGGTGAGGGACTTTCAATCCCTTTTTCCAGGGCTGTCAAAGAAAGAAGGTATGCTGAAGAGAAGGAATGAGTTTCTTCCTTTTTCCCTGCTCCCTCTTCCTCCTTTTGTATTCATTGTTATTGTTCATTTTGGGTCTGTTCTGCTACCTAAAGGAAGGGCCACTGTTATCTTTTCAATAACCTCACTAGAAATTTAGGAGTTATTTAAGACAGCCAAAGGTCTTGAAAGACCAGAGATGTTGTCTAGCCAGGGGCTGGGAAACTTTCTGTAAAGAGCCAAATATTTTCCGTTTTACAGACCATATGGTCTCTTGTGGCAATGATTCAACTTTGCCATAATTGCACAAATGCAACCACGACTTTACACACATGAATGGGTATGGCTGTGTTCCAATAAAACTTTATTTATAAAAACAGGCAGCAGGCCGGATTTAGCAGTAGTTAGCTAGCTCCTGGCCTAGACACCTCCCAATCGTCCTGCAAGCCTCTGTTATCTTTCAACCTCTTTCTACACTGCAAGGCTTCTAGAAATATCACCAGTGGTCCTTGTGTCATAAGATTTAGTAATTAATATTTCAGCACTTATCCCATTTTACTTCTCTGTAGCATTAACTATGCCTCCCTTTAAAAAAATATTGGGAGGCTAGGCACAGTGGCTTATACCTATAATCCTAGCACTCTGGGAGGCTAAGCAGGTGGATTGTGTGAGCTCACAAGACCAGTCTGAGCAAGAGTTAGACACTATTTCTTAAAAAAAAAACAAAAAAAACAAAATAGCCAGGCACCATGGCAGGCAGCTGTAGTCCCAGATACTCAGGAGGCTAAGGTAAGGGGCTCACTTGTGCCCAAGAGTTTGTGGTTGCTGTGAACTATAATGTCATGGCTCACTACCAAAGGTGACAAAGTGAGACTCTGTCTCAAAAAAAAAAAAAAAAAATTTAGGTAAAGCATACAAACCATAAAATTTATAATTTTAGCCATTTTTATTTTCTTTTTTTTTTTTTTTTTTGGCAACAGAGTCTCACTTTGTTGCCCTTGGTAAAGTTCCATGGTATTATAGCTCAAAGCAACCTCAAACTCTTGGGCTCAATTAATTTTCCTGCCTGAGCCTCCCGAATAACTGGGACTAAAGGCACCCACCACGATGCTTGGCTATTTTTATTTTTTATTGTCTTTATTATTAAATCATAACTGTGTACAATAGTGCAATTAAGGGGTACAATGTGCTTGTTTCATATACAATCTGAACTATTTTCATCAAACTGATTAACACAGCCTTCTTGGCATTTTCTCAGTTATTATATGAAGACATTTGTATTCTGCATTTAGTAAGGTTCGCCTGTACTCTTCTAAGATGCACCGTAGGTGTGGCCCCACCAATTTCTCTCCCTCTACTCCTACCTCACCCCTCCCCTCCCCTTCCTTGCCCCTTTCCCCATATTCTTGTGCTATGGTTGGGTTATACCCTTCATATGAAAGCTACAAATTAGCTTCATAGTAGGGCTGAGTACATTGGATACTTTCCCTTCCATTCTTGAGATACTTTGCTAAGAAGAATATGTTCCAGCTCCATTCATGTAAACATGAAAGAGGTAAAGTCTCCATCTTTCTTTAAGGCTGCATAATATTCCATGGTATACATGTACCACAATTTATTAATCCATGCCTGGATCGATGGGCACTTGGGTTTCTTCCATGACTTAGCAATTATGAATTGGGCTGCAGTGAACATTCTGGTACAGATGTCTTTGTTGTAATTTTTTTTGGTCTTCTGGGTATATACCTAGTAAGGAAGTATAGGATCAAATGGCAGGTCAATTTTAGATCTCTAAGTATTCTCCAAATATCTTTCCGAAATGAACGTATTAGTGTGCATTGCCACCAGCACTGTAGAAGTGTTCCCTTTTCTCCACATCCATGCCAACATCTCTGGTTTTGGGATTTTGTTATGTGGGCTAATCTTACTGGAGTTAGGGGATATCTCAAAGTAGTTTTGATTTGCATTTCTCTGATGATTAAGGATGGTGAG
>CAUYON010173316.1:0-15790 GCA_963573935.1 Arctocebus calabarensis | reverse complement strand
CCAGCCTTTTGAGTCTTCAGAAATCACAAGGAAGCAGAGTATTACAACTTATTCTCCAACAACTGGGACTTGTCAAATGAGCCCATTTGCTTCTCCTACTAACTCTAAAGAACAAGAGCACAGAAATAGACCATCAGATGGTTAGTTGAACAAATTCCTTTCTAATGTAAGATTTTTCTAGTTATTGGTTAAATCAAGGTTTTGATTTATGAATATATGAATCTTGTTGCATTGATTTTTCTCTTCTATCAGAATTTAACAGAAAAGTCTAGAATGTAGGTATTATTTTGGATATAAATGTAAACTTTCTAGTCACTTATGTTAAAATGCTACTGCTGACTTCATCCCCTCTCTTATCCCATCCATTAAATAGAAATCGTGGCTTCACTGCCTTTAGCTACTATTGATTATAATGGTTACAGATATGTACCTTAACGAGCTGTCTGTCATGTGTATAAATTGCAGACGCATAACTCAGGAACTGCACGCTGCAGTTTAGGAATGTTATTTTCATCCATGTTGTCCATTAAGTTTTATCCACGTTTGTCTATCTTTATGTAGCACGCCTTTATATTTCATTCTCTTCTTTTTCTTTGTTATATCAAATGCATATTCAAAAGGTTTGTAGAATTTTCCATACAGAGCAATAATTTTAGTATGAAATTCTTTATTTTAAAATATTGTTAGTCTCATTTTGACTATACATATTTGTTGTTCTCTAGTCGTTTATTACTAAAATATTTATTTTGTTTTATTTTATTTATTTTTGGGTTTTTTTGTAGAGACAAGGTCTCACTTTATCACCCTCAGTAGAGTGCTGTGGCATCACACAGCTCACAGCAACCTCCAATTTCAGGGATTAGGCAATTCTCTTTCTTCAGCCTCCCGACTAGCTGGGACTATAGGCACCCACCACAATGCCTGTCTATTTTTCTGTTTTGCAGTTCGGCTGAGGCAAGGTTTGAACCCACCACCTTTGGTATATGGGGCTGGCACCCTACTTGATGAGCCATATTTTAAACCACAAATCTTGGCTTGGTGCCTGTAGGTCAGTGATTAGGGCGCAGGCCACCTATACCGAGGCTGGCAGCTTTAAGCCTGGTCCTAGATTGCTAAACAACAATGACAACTGCAACCAAAAATAGCTGGACATTGTGGCAGGTACCTATAGTCCCAGCTCCTCGGGAGTCTGAGGCAAGAGAATCAGTTAAGCCCAAGAATTTGTGGTTGCTGTGAGCTGTGACCCCACGACACTCTATCTAGGGTAACCTAGTGGACTGACTCAAAAAATAAATAAAATAAAACCACCAATCTCAGTTCGATAGGTTGCTTTTTTTTTTATATCGAGCCATGAATCAGTGACATGTCAGATTCTATACTTTAAAATTGAAATAGGCTCAGATTTCATAAAGTGTGTTTTAGATGTTTATTGATTAGCCTAACTTATATTTTAGGCTAAGGTTAAAATGTTATGTTTAACATTTATTGAGTGCTAAGCATATCCTGGAAGTTACACAGAAACAAAGAATTCTCATTGTAACTAATACATTATAATGAAATTTAATGAGATCTTAAAACTTTTGAATGACTTTAATTTTACTTCAGTCAAATGCTTTATTAGTATTAGGCTTGCTTTCATAAAAGTGTATAACAATGTATACATTTTCTTCAAGTTCCATAGTTCTGTTTTTTTATATGCCTTTTTTTAAATTAAAAATTAATGCCTTAGACATTGCACATTTCTCTATTCTTAAATGTGAATGGGTTTTAGGTTGATATGTACTTAATTTAATGGACTTAGGGGAACATTCCTTTTTCCCATATAAAGATTGGTCACATGATTTCAGTTGACATTTAAGTGGATAATTATAGACCAAAAGATTATAGACCTAAGTAAGCTCTTTTATAAAAAGTCAGATACCAAAGGTTTTTGAGGTGTTGGCAATATTCAGGTTTTTTTTTTTTTAAGTATTATACAAAACATAATGTACGATTTAAATAACATTTTTAAGGTCCTTTTAGCTGCTATTCACTTTCCTTTATAGTTAGGGTAAAATCCAAATATGGATTTTAAGGCCACACATCCATCTACCTGACCACCTCTTGCCTCTTTTTTTGCTTGCTTCTTTTTTTTTTTTTGAGAAGAGTCTCACTCTGTCACCCTGGGTAGAATACCGTGCCTCATAGTTCACAGCAACCTCACACTCTCGGGTTCAAGTGATCCTCCTGCCTCATCCTCCCAAGTAGCTGGGACTACAGGTGGCCACCATAACGCCCAGCTAGTTTTTCTATTTTTAGTGGAGACAGGATTTCACTCTTGCTTAGGCTGGTCTGGAACTCCTGAGCTCACGGGATCTTCCCACTTGGGTCTCCCAGAGTGCTGGGATTACAGACCTGAGCGACCATCCCTGGCATTTTCTGCTATTCTTTTCCCCATTGCCTTAGCCACTCTCACTCTGCTCTGTGTCTTCACTCTAAGTCCTTTCCTGCTGCTGCATCATTACACTTGCAGTTTCCCTTGTGGAATACTCATCCTTCCAATATTGACATGTAAATTCTCTGTGTATTTGAACCATGTACTAAGTGAAGACATAATATTAGATTTAAGTCCATCTGGTTTTATGCCCTCTTTGTACTTTGATTCTATATTGGCCCGACGTAGGATGATGTGTTTCAGCTCTTTATTTTATATGAGAAAGTGATACAGTTTGTGCACTGTGATAGCATTTCCGTCACAGAGGGACAGTGTGCACCACGGTGGTCCCTTAAGACAGTAATGGGGCAGGAAAGCTCCTAGTACCTCGTGCCCTCACAGCATCATAACCTTGTAGTGCAGTACATTCTGGGTTGGTGATGATGCTGGTTTGTACATACTGGTGCTGCCAGTCATAGGAAAGGATGTCTCATGCAGTTTTGTAAAGTAATGCAGTCATGTGCTGCACGTTTCAGTGACAGACCAGGACAGGACAGAGGCCTTCCAGGGTTACACCATACTTTTACTGTACCTTTTCTGTGTTTGGATACATTGAGGTACATAAATCATGCTATAAAGTTACAGTTGGTGCAGTGTTTAGTACAGGTTGTAGCCCTGTAGCAGTAGGCCATACCACCTAGATTTGTGTAAGTACACGCTTCAACATTTAGGTGGTAAAATTCTCAGAGCGTATCACTATTATTAAGCAACACATAAGTACAATATGTAAGTGCATATGATATATATCATTTATATATATTGTGTATTATTATATTGCAGCCCTCCCCCAACTCTTAGCAAATTTCTCTGAACTATTACTGGTGCCCCTTGAACAACACAAGTTTGGAACTGCACAGGTTCATTTGCACATGGATTTTTTTCAGTAAATATATTTGAAAATTTGGTGGAGATTTGCAACAGTTTGAACAATTTTTTTTATTTCTTTATTTTATTTTTTGTGTGTGTGTGAGACGGAGTCTCGAGTTCTTGCCTGGTTAGAGTGCCAGGACGTTGTAACTCATACCACCCTCCAACTCTTGGACTCAAGCGATCCTCTTGCCTCAGTTTTTCTATTTTTAGTAGACAGGGTCTTGTTCTTGCTCATGCTGGTCTTGAACTCGTGAGCTCAAGCAATCCACCCGCCTTGGCCTCCTAGAGTGCTAGGATTATAGGCGTGAGCTACCGTGCTCGGCCAGTTTGAATAATCTCGAAGATAAACTTCATAGCCTAAAACTATAGAAAAAAATTAAGAAAAATTATGTCTGTGTCATCAATGCATAAAATATGTATAAAAGTGAGTTTATTGTTTACTACCATGAAATATATACAGATCTATTATGAAAAGTTAAAATTTATACTAATGCACATACTTAGATTGTACAACACACCATTTGCAGTTGAGAGAAATGTAAACAAATGTTAATATGTAGTTTTGCATACTAATAGCATAAAATCAACTAGTTTGTACTGAGCTACTGTAATAATTTTGTGGGCACCTTCCATTGCTATTACAGTGACCTCAGGTGTCGCAATTGTGGAAAGCCCCAAGTGATGCTACTCTCCTTGTAAGCAGTTGGTCTCTCCAGTAAATTGTGTATGGCAGTGACAGTGATTTCCTATAGAGTCCATGTATTTTTTTATCATGTTTAGGGCAATATTGTAAACTTTTAAGAACACTAGGGGACCCATACAAAGTGCCACTAGTAATGCTGAAAGTGCTCCCAAAAAGCAGACAAAAAAATTAGGGCATTTCAAGAAAAAGTCACATTGCTTGATATGTCCTGTGGATTGGTGTCTTTAGCTGTTGCTGCCTATAGACAGATGATTCATCTTAGGAACATACAACATAGCTTTGTAGTATTTACTATTAAAAACAGCCCTGTACTGTAAATGTATTTTCTCTTTATGGTTTTCTTTTTCTTTTCTTTTCTTTCCTTTTTTTTTTTTTTTTTTTTTTTGTAGAGACAATCTCACTTTGAAATGAATAAAGATGAAATATATTTTCAGACAAAATCTCAAGAGACTTTGCTTTTTATATTCTCACTAAAATAACTAGTAAAGAATATAATTCTGTATGAAGTAAATTGAACCTCAGATTAAGGAGTGGGATGCAAAGAGCAGTGATAAGTTAGCAAACATTGTTGGTAAACATAAATATTATATAATTACAAATTTAGCTGACTATAAACGAATGGTCAAACAGTTAAAAACAGATAACAGGCCACATGAGCATAGAAAATAGGGAAGGAACAGACAGGCGGGGTTAGTGTTTTAAGGTCTGTTTTCAGGCAGGTGATGGGGTGAGTGTCAGGTGCTTTTTAATTTTGCTTTTTATTTACTAGCCTTTTAAATGTGGGGAATAGTAATGCTTACCTCAGAATTGTGAGATTTAATTTAATACACAACCATTACTTAGAACAATGTCTGACATAGAATATGGTCATTACATATTTTAACCATTTACATATAAGAATTAAATCTAAAGAGAGAGAGAAAGAAAACAGCAAATGTTAACTTTATTAAAGCTAGTAGTTGATATGAGAATATTAATACAAATGTAGGCAATAATAGACTTTAAAGCAGAAAGGTTTCATTGAAATTAGTGGGGTCCTTTATACAAGAGAAGAGAAAGCTTCACCACCAGAAAAATACCAAGAATCCTAAGCTGTGTGTGCACCTAAAAACAAAAACTCAAATAAAACATGATCAGATAATAAGAATCAATGCATCCCCAATAATAATAGGAGAATTTAAACTACCTCATTCAGAAACAGTTGAAGCAGATGAAGAGTTAGGAAGGAGAAAATAATTTGAACTTGATTATTAGCAAGCTTGATCTAATAAGCAGTAGTCACACAGGTATTAATACCCAACATGTAATAAAGGACATACATAATTTTCACAAATATAACCAATTTGTTGTCACAGGGGAAATCTCCCCGTACTAGAAATTGCTATCAGATACCTCACATTCTCTGACCAGAATTTCATATGATTAGTAATCTATAATAAAAAGACAACTCTTTAAAAATTTTAGCCAGCATGTCTGGAAACTAAGAAATGTGTTCATCATTCATTGATGAGAAAAATTATAGTGATGGCTCGCTGCCCGTAGCACAGTGGTTATGATGCCAGTCATATACATTGACGGTGGCGGGTTCTAACCCGGCTCGGGCCAGCTAAACAACTGCAACAAAAAAATAGCTGAGTGTTGTGGCGGCACCTGTAGTCCCAGCTACCTGGAGGGCTGAGGCAAGAGAATTGCTTAAGCCCAGGAGTTGGAGGTTGCTTTGAGTTGTGATGCCACGGCACTCTACCAAGGGTGACATAGTGAGACTCTGTCTAAAAAAAAAAAAAAGAAAGAAAAAGAAATAATGGAATATTTAAAGTTGAATAATAGTTAGTCTGACCCAAATGATCTTTGAAATATTAAAACTCCAGATTTTAACGATAGAAAACTACTGAAAAGCGTTAAGTCCTTCTCCCACGAGACTGAGATCAAAGCTATTGACCCGCATTTCCAGGGTGAGGTATTTGACCAGTTTATATAATTTAAAAATGTTTAGAAAGACATTGAACACCTGACGAATCTTCAAATGAGGCATTCTTTACTATGTCTCGCCTAATGTTCATGACTACTGGCTGAAATGTGAAGATGAATTACAAGTTAAAGGCGCAAAGAAGTTTAATACTTAGAGCTTTACTGACAGCAGATGTACAAAATTCAGGACGTTAGTATTGACCTTTAGGCAATGATTTTCTGAATTGAAGGTTTTCTTTAATATACCAAACCCCAAAGGAAATTCAAAAGGTTGTTTTTTTCTATATATCTTCATGTATAAAAAAAATGAGAATGGGAAATGCGAAAAACTTAATAGGATAATTTTTCTTAACCCTAGTCCACCGTTTTTGTTTTCTGTTGAAAATTTGGCAATCTTGCCTATAGTCCCAACTACTTGGAAGGTTGAAGTTAGGGTCCTGGGTGAGCCCAGGAATTCTAGTCTATAGTGGGTCTGCCAGTCGGGTATCTGTGCTAAGTTCCACATCATGCAGGCTCACCTCCCATGAGCCGGGCTCTCCAGGGTACCGGAGGGAAGAGGAAACCAGCCCAGGTCAGAGGTGGAGTTAGTTAATGAGTGGCAGGTCTTCCCGGGGCACAGCTGCAGTCCTTCATAGCATAGCAAGTCAAGGTCCCTTCTTCCCTGACACACACTATGCACATGAATGTGTGTGTGTGTGTTACTTGGCAATCTGAAGTCTATTTAAAATTTTATAATTTCTCCCTTAAGTTAATGTCCTCTTCTTTATTACACAGGAAAGAAGAAAACATTGAGTCATCACAATTTAACTGAACGAGAGGAATGTACCACAGAAGAAAATGATGAGTAAGTTTGTCGTTTTTGAGACTACTTATTTGTGTCTCGCAGGAAGAAGTTCGTGATTGTTAATATGAGAATTTAAGATAAATCATTTCGAATGGTTTATTCTTTAACTGAACCATTCTTTCTTAAAAATATATAGCATCTTAGTTGTGGTGTGCTTTTTAGTACTCGTATATTGGTGATATATGATGCTTGATGTTAATATTTTTTGATCCCAGTTCTCCTAGCCTATGTATGCATACTAGACCAGCATAAGGTAAAACTGAGGAAAACCACTCATTTCAGATTGGCGTGGATGGGGAAGTAACACAGTGGGAACCTAATGTCTAACAAATAGGTGGTTCCATGTGGGGCTGGGGACGTGGTGAGGCCAGCAGAGTGAGAGATGGGAACCCAGAAGGCCTGCATGCCAGCAGCCAGCTAGAGGTACCAGAAAGGAGGCGCCAAATTCTAGAACAATTTCGTGGGTCTGCGGTACTCGGTACTACTCTAGATTCGGCGTTTGGTCCTATACCATATACAAATTTAGAAACTTACGTGTAAGATATAGAAGCATGAAAAATTAAGCTTTGCTAATCAGTCTCAGAAGAAACGTATAATAGGGTTGCTGTTTTATTATGGGAACTTTATTGATAGAACATTCGATAGCAGTTACTTTTTCAGGGCGCCCTCCTCTGAAAGTCATTCCATTCACATAAAAATTCTTTAAGGATATTTGGTAATCTAAGATTTAGAATTAAGGAAGTAACATGTTTTTAAAAATATTTTCATTTAACTAAATTTGCTGTGTGTATTTCTTTCTGCAAACAAAATAGAGGCATTTCTGCCTAACTGATACCTTCCATAAAAGACAGTGCTGTCACTTGGCTATCAGTACGGGGAAAATCCTGTTTGGAACCATACCTCATACCACACACAAAAATCAATTCCACGTGGACTGTAGGGCCTGACTGTGAAAGGCAAAAGTATGAAACGTTTAGAGGAAAAGATCCGACACCTGTTCATACCTTGGAGTAGGTAAAGTATCAGCCATAAAAGAGAAATATTGATAAATTTACAACTTTTTTTAAAAAGAAGCATTTTAGGGCAGTGCCCATTGATCAGTGGTTAGGGCATCAGCCCCATGTTCCATGGTGGGTTGGAACCTGGCCCATCTCTATATCTGGGTATCGGCATAACCTAAAGCCCTAGAAATTCTCCTCCAAGGTATATTCCCAGAAGACAAATACCATAATGCACTTTGCAGCACAATTCATAGTAGCCTCAAGTTTGGCAATACCCAAATGCCTATCACAGCTGAATAATTGACTGTGGTGACAGTGATCTGCTAAAAGCGGTGATGTGGATGACGGTCACAAATATGATGTTGAGTGGGAAAAAACTAGAGAAAAATTGCATATTACATAATATATTTGCATAAAGTATCAAAATGATCAGTACCGTTTAATTTAGGGTAACTAATGTTCTTAGTTTCTAAGAACTTAGCTCTTAGTTCTTAATTTCTTAGCTAGTAATGTTCTTTTTCTTCATCTGGATACTGATTGCCCAGGTATGTTTAGTTTATGAAAATAGAAAAAACTGTACACTTAATGTGTGCTTTATTCCTTTTTTTTTTTTTTTTTTTTTGAGGCAGAACCTCAAGCTGTCACCCTGGGTAGAGTGCTGTGGCATCACAACTCACAGCAACCTCCAATTCCCGGGCTCACGCGAGTCTCCAACCTCCGCCCCCCAAGTAGCTGGGACCACAGGCTTCCACCACAACGCCCAGCCATTTTTTGGTTGCAGCCGTTATTGTTGTTTGGCCGGCCTACGCTTGATTCGAACCCGCCAGCTCAGGTGTATGTGGCTTGTGCCTTAGCTTCTTCATCCACAGTCGCCGAGCCTAAGTCTGGCTATTTTTAGAGACAGGATCTTGCTCTTGATCAGGGTGGTCTCAATTCTGTGAGCTCAGGCATTCCACTTGCCTTGACCTCCCAGAGTGCTGAACAAAAAAACAAAATATTTTTTAATAGAAATTAGTTATGCCAGAATTGGTTTTATTTGGGGGGTTTGTGGTGGTGGTGGTGGCTTGTTGTTTTGGAGACAAGAGTCAGAGTCTCACACTGTTGCCCAGGCCAGAGTGCAGTGGCATCATCGCAGCTCACAGCAATCTCAAATTCCAGACTTAAGCAAATCTCCTGTCTCTGCCTTAGAAGCAGCTGAGATTACATGCACCCGCCTCCACATGCAGCTAATTTTTGTATTTTTAGTAGAGATGGAGTCTCATTCTTACTCAGGCTGGTCTTGAACTCTTGAGCTCAAGTGATCTTCCTGCCTTGATCTCCCATATTGCTAGGATTACAGGCATGAGCCACCAAAACTAGCCAGAATTGGTTTATTTTTATCACTTTTTTTTTGTTTTCTTCATGCATATAATTTAATTGTGACAACCACTGCTTAGTATTCTGAGTTTCTCTTTACTGTATTTTAAGTATTGAGTCATGCAATAGAAAGTGACTTAGGGATCACTTTCTGCTCAAGTGATGGTCTCCAGGGGCAAGTTTATCAAAAATTAGGATGAAGATATAGTTATACCTATATACTATAGATGAACAAAGTCTTAAGAGGGAAACCGGTGTTTAAAAGAGACTTATTTTATTCAAACTTCTTAAAGTTTTTGACATGGAAGACTGAAAGCTTTCCCTAAAGATCAGAACAAGAGTATCTGCTTTCTCCATGGGTATTAAACACTGTAATGGAAATTCTAGCGACAGCAGTTTAGAAAAGAAAAAATAAATTAAAGACGTCTAAATTGGAAAGAAGAAATAAAACTTAAATCGTTTTGCAAATGACATCCTATATATAGAAAGTCTCAGGGAATACACAAGAAGCTACTGGAGCTAATAACCAGCAGCAGAGTTACAGGTACACATAAGATCAACAAACAAAGCAGATTTCTCTATACATGTAATGAACAGGTTGAAGGGGAAATTACAGCCCCTTCACACTTTCCTTGCTATGGTCAGGTGCACAGTTTTTCCTTTTATTATTTTTTTTTCCTGAGATAGAGTCAATCTGTCACCCTTGGTAGAGTACTATGGCATCACAGCTCATAGCAACCTCCAGCTCTTGGGTTTATGTGATTCTCTTGCCTCAGCCTCCCAAGTAGCTAGGACTACAGGCACCTGCCACAACACCAGCTATTTTTTTGTTGTTGTTTAGCAGCACCCAGGTGCCACCAGCCCTGGTGGATATGGCCAGCGCCCGAACCCCTGAGCTTTGGCCACTGAGCCAGTTATTCCTCTTTAAGGTTGATCTCTACCCCATCTGTTAAGATTTTAGTAAGCAGGTTACGGCACTGTATAAATAAAGGTGTTTCTCTGGATCCGGTGCTGGCTGCAGCCATCATCTGTGTCAGTCCTCCTGACACCATCCTGTCTCGTCTTGTGTGTGTCCCTCTTCTCCATTTCCCACCTTTCCACTCAGGTCAACCTCCTCCTCATGCCAAGTCACAAGAAGTCCTTCTCTTGTGACAATTCTGGAGAATTAAGGAAGCTTAAGAATGGATAATAAATGGAAGAGATCAAGGTAGGGCAAACCCAGAACAGGAGCAGAGTAACAGTTGTGATAGTCAAGTTCTATGTCACCTGCTTGAGACTGAATAAATTACTATAGAGAGATTAAAAGCATAATTAATGGACATATCTAATGCTTCACCTGGATTTCATTTGACTGCATTATCTAATTTCATTTGGTCTTCGGATTAATTAAGATTTACTCTCTGAGGAATAACTACAGTCCTCTTAATTTCACAACGAAACTACTAAACAAATTGGGAAAATGCATTGAAAATCTTGAATTTTTGACATGGTTTTCTCAAGAGAAACACTATTTTTACTCTACTGATAAACAAGGAGAACGTTACTTCAAATAGGACCCACATTTCATATTTTTCAAATTGTGCTGTGATATTCCTTGGCCATAACACAGGGATTGATCACATCACATAAGAAGCCCCTGAAACCGGCAGTAGCACTGGTCATCTGGGTGCAGAGTGCCCTCATGGACATCTGGGTGATTCAGAAGGCCATAATAAAATGAAGAATTTGATGTAATCTAGTATAGCTAGAGGGAAATCTATTTTAAGACAGGAATAGTATTCTGTAAGATCTGAGCAGTGCCCACTGATGATAGCTTCACTTAGCAACTTGAAAGGGAGACCAACTTTGAAAGTTTGTACCATAATAAACTTGGAAATGTATCCTTCAGGCAGCTTCAAAGGGATGAAAGATTGTTGGTTTTCAGGAACAAATTAGTGAAGGAACATTAACATGATATGAAAGACCGAGGGACAGGCTCTGCACCTCTAGCACAGTGGTTACTGCCCCAGCCACATACACCAAGGCTGGTGAGTTCGGACTCAGCCTGGGCCAGCTAAACGACTGTGACAACTACAACAAAAAATAGCTTGGCATTGTGGCAGGTGCACGTAGTCCCAGCTACTTGGGAGACTGAAGCAAGAGAATCCCTGAAGCCTAGAGACATTTCCTGACTTGGGGGCAATCCCTAAAGTAACTCTGTTCCGGAATGAGATAAGGTCGGTCACTCAGTAGTAAGCTTGTGTTAAAACATTGATGCTTGGTAGTTCTTCATGAGGGTTGTGGGGAAAGAATACGTGAGGAGAGCACATGTTGATCCTTATGTGGGCAGCCCTCATGTAATTACCTGAACTGTCCACACCTGTTGTGTATAACCTTAATTAATAGCTGTTGTGAGGGGGCTCAGGGCTACCCTGCAACTAAGGTTAGCCTGCCTCCTACAGGCTTGTACTTCTAATCCGTGTCACACCTGTGGTGACTCAGGTCAAAGTGAGTAAGAGAGCAGCTGTGTGCAGTGTTCTCCAGGCGAGGCTGAGGAGAGGAGCAGCCAGCTGTGCAGAGAGAATAGAAGGAAGTGAAACTTGGAGAAAGGATAGTTGATAATGTATGATAATAATTTAATTCATATAAAGAAATGAAAGAATGATGGAGGAGCATATATATATTTTACTATTTTGAAAAATGTGAAGAAAGGATTAGAAAACTGAATATAAGGTCTTTTAGAATTAAAGCTCTGAAAATGATTTGCTGTGTTTAAATACTCTTGGTGTAACTATTATTTTTTTCTTCATTCCTAGATTCATGATGTTGCTATCTAGAGTTGAGAAATCATCAGAAGAAATCATGGAAATACTGCAAAGTTTAAGTAGTATACAGGTTTGCCTTTTTTTCCCACCTAATTGTTTATACTCTACCTCATTTGAAAGGGATAGTAGAGGGGAAAACATTAATAGCAATATCTGATGTTTTTACATTTAGTAAATTTGTAGATTATGTTTACTCTAGTTAATAATAAATTCTTTGTTTAAGTATTTTAGGACTTTTAATAGTTAACCTAACAGAAAAAATTAAATTTCCTTACAGACAGGTTCAATTTTACAAATGAAAGAAATAGTCTGTACTTCACTTTCTCTAGATTAGTCAGTGATCTTAATGTGTAGAGAATTTTCTGACTCACTCAAGGCCCCTTTCTTTCAGGCCTTGGAGGGCAGCAGAGAGCTTGAAAATCTGCTTGGTGTCTCCCGTGCCTCCTGTTTCTTACAACGAGAAATTCAGAAAACCAAAAAGCTAAGTAAGAAGAATTTATGAATTTTCAATGACAGTAATTTTAAAGATAAACCTATTAATTTTTGTCAAATTTAAATTTGATAGACACCTTTATATATATCACTACTGGCTATGTGATATACTGTTGCCTTCTTCAAATAAGCAGCCACTTATGTTTTACCAGGGAATGTTATTTGGGGGTATCTTGAATATGAAGGAAAAGAATGTATAGAAACTGGTAGTAGGCTCTTCTTATGCAGTGTTCATTTTCAAAATAAGATACAATGAGGTATTATGTTTTATATTTGATACTTGTGTGTTACTTTGAATTTTTGTCATAAAGTTGTTTCTTCCAAATAATGAAAAATTATTCATATTCCATGTTAATTCTTAATGTGGGTTTTTTTTTTTCTTAGTGACAAAAGTAATAAAGCAAAAACTGTTTGAAAAGAAGAGTTCGGGACTTCTTCACAATGGTAAAGAATTGTGCTTTAGTTCATTACATAAAGAGTGATATATCTCATTTCGCTACTTAAAACCAAGCAAGCGTTCTTTTTAATGTTCTTTTAAAAGACCATAAATCTCTCTTTAAAAGCCTTACATTGTATTTAGAAAAGACAATATCTGATGAAATACAATTTCAGTGTTACACTTAATTTTGTCTTTTCATTAAATTTAATTTTTAAGGATATGGAAAATAGGCTCAGCCTCTTTAGCACAGTGGTTACAGTCCCCAGCCACATACACTGAAGGTGGCAGGTTTGAACCTGGCCTGGGCCAGCTAAACAACGACAACTAACTACAACAAAAAATATCTGGGCGTTGTGGTGGGCGCCTGTAGTTCCAGCTCTTTGAGAGTCTGAGGCAAGAGAATGGTTTGAGCCCAAGAGTTTGAGGTTGCTGTGAGCAGTAACGCCTTGGCCACTCTACTGAGGGCGACATAGACTCTGTCTCAAAAAAAGGGAAAAATATAGAAAAAGAGGGGTTACAGTGCTGCATTAGAAGGATCCACAAAGCATTAAGTTATTTTGTGACCAGTGTTCTGGAAACTCTCAAATCATTGATGTTTGATCTATGAATTCCTATGAACTCCTATACCTCTGAGCATTTCTTAGTATGGGAAACTAAATTAGCAGTTTTTATATGTTTTAATTTTTTTTTTTCCAAAATATTACAGTAATACAAATATTTTCGTAAATTGCTTTTGTACAGTTAGAATTAAAAGTTATATGTGGGCCTCTCACCCAGATAATGTGCATTGTACTGTTAGGTATGAATTTTCCTTTCCCCACTGCCCACTTTTTTTACCTGCTTGCTTTCCATTAGGTTTTACTACCAAATGTGCACGTGGGTATTGATAGATTAATTTCAATTTAATAAGGAGTACATATGGTTTTTTTTTTTTTTTTTTTTTTTGAGACAGAGCCTCAAGCTATCACCCTGGATAGAGAGCTGTGGCATCACAGCTCACAGCAACCTCCAATTCCTGGGCTCACGCGAGTCTCTTGCCTCTGCCTCCCAAGTAGCTGGGACTACAGGCTCCTGCCACAACGCCCGGCCATTTTTTGGTTGCGGCCGTCGTTGTTTGGCGGGCCCGCGCTGGATTTGAACCCACCAGCTCAGGTGTTCGTGGCTGGCGCCTTAGTCCGTTGAGCCACAGGCGCCAAGCCAGTAGTTCACCATTTTTTAAATATGGCTGAGCAGTACTCCATGGTACACACAGACCACATTTTATTAATCCACTCAGGTTATTAATGGGCACTGGGTTTGGTTCCACATTTTTGTAGTTGTGAATTGTGCTGCGATAAATGTTCATGTTCTTTTCCTTTGGGTAAACAACCAATAACGGGATTGCTGGATATGAAATGGTAGATCTACTTTTAGTTCTCTAACATACAACTTTCCATAGAGGTGTACTAGTTTGCAGTTCCACTAACAGTGTACAAGGGTTCCTTTCTCTCCACATTGATGCCAGCACCTGTTGTTTCTCACTGGAATTGAGTGATACCTCTCTATAGCTTTGATTTGCATTTCCCTGATGATTGGAGACCTTGAGCGTTTTTTCATAATTACCGACTATTACTCTAAACTATTTAGAAAGCTTCTGTTCATATCCTTTGCCCACTTTTTTATGGGAATGCTTGATTTTGTTGTTGTTGTTGTTGTTTTCCTTGCTGATTTGCTTGAGTTTTTTTATAGGTGCTGGTTATCAACCCTTTCTCAGACACATTGGCATGTATATATTTTTTCTGATTTTGTAGGTTGTCTATTCACTCTGATTATTTCCTGCACTGTGCAGAGCCTTTTAATTTAATCATACTCCATTTGTTAAATTTTTTTTTTTTTTTTTTAAGTAGAGACATAGTCTCACTTTATCGCCCTTGGTAGAGTGCCGTAGCGTCACACAGCTCACAGCAACCTCCAACTCCTGGGCTTAGGCGATTCTCTTGCTTCAGCCTCCCGAGTAGCTGGGACTACAGGCACTCGCCACAACGCCCGGCTATTTTTCTGTTTTTGCAGTTCGGCTGAGGCTGGGTTTGAACCCGCCACCTTTGGCATATGGGGCCGGCACCCTACTCGCTGAGCCACAGGTGCCGCCCCATTTGTTAATTTTTAATACTGCTTTGAGGTCTTCATAAATTCTTTGCCTGGGCCACTGTCTGTAAGAATTTTTTTTTAACATTTTCTAATAGAATTCTTCAGTCTTGTACATATGACTGTCCAACTTTCCCAGCAGCTTTTACTGAATAGGAATTCTTTTCCCAAGTATATGTTATTGTTTTCTGGGTTTTCTGTTCTCCTTCATTGGTTTATGTCTCTGTTATTGTGCCAGTACCATGCTTTTTTGTTTAATACAGCCTTGTAGTATATAGCTTGACATTATAAGTGATATCTCCCAATTTGTCCTTTTTGCTTATGGTTTTCACTATTCAGGCTCTTTTCTGGTTGCATATGAAACATAGAATTATTTTTTCTGGATCTGCAAAAAATGATACTGTATTTTCTTTGTTTTGCTTTACAGCCTTGTATTAAACCTGGATGGAAGTGGAACATTTTATTCTTAGTAAAGCATCACAAGAATGGAGAAGCACAAATCCTTGCTTCAATTTTGATGTGAAGACAGTTTTGACATGGTGGGGGAAGGGGAGAGCAGAGAGAAAGAGAAGAAGGGAGGTGGGGTCTTGGTGTGTGACATACCTTTTAGGGCTAAAACACAATTGTAAGGGGTTCTTTACCCTACAAATGCAATCAGTGTAACCTGATTTCTTGTGCCCTCAGTGAATCCCCAACACTAAAAAAAAAAAAAAAAA
>CAUYON010173307.1:0-36990 GCA_963573935.1 Arctocebus calabarensis | reverse complement strand
ACCCACAGTCAGAAACACATAGACATACAGACAAAAACATAACAAACAAAAAACAAACAACAACAATAAAATTCTACAATAAAAATGATACTTGTAAAATACTTGAGAAAAGAGAATAAAAAAGCCTCTAAAAATATGATGTAAGCACTCTTGGAAGCTATAAGAAGGGAAGAAGAGGAAGGGGAGAGAGAAAAAAGAAAGTAGTGTTTGTAAAAGAGTTACAAAACAGAAGAAAGGAAAAAGAAAAATACAATTGAAAATAGAAGATAATAAAAGTAACCTACTGAAAGAAAGTAAAATAAAAAATTATTTATCAATGGCTCCTCCGAGAAAAGGATATGATTTAAAAAAACACCAACCTCAGAAATATTATTCTTGTATTTATATAGAAATGCACGTCTTTATGTATGCGGTAGATATCAATTTTAGTGGAATAAATTTATAATGTGAAATACTTTGCAGACACCAGATGGTGCTGTGAGTGGTTTCCAGGCTTGTATGTGATTCAGAATTTACTTTGTTACTATGGTAGCCACGCTATCTGGCTGGTCGCCATTTTTGGAGTTTCTCCACTGGTTTGCTTTAGAAAAGGTGCCCTACTTTGCGTGTTCTGCTCCAGATGGCACTCCCATCCAACTTCCAAATTTGGTGTAAGTGTCCACGCATCACAAATCTCTCCACTCTGCCCTCCCATTCTCTCGCAACCTGGCAACTGCAATGGGCTGTAGGAGAGGGGCTCGCTGAGGCACCTGTGGCGGCTGTGGGGGAGGGGGCTTGCTGCCGCAGCTGCTGCTGCCACTTTGAAATGCCACTTTTTCCACTGCTGAAGTGCACGGGGACCCTCTTCACTGATTTCGACAGCTCAGAGTGTCTCCTCCACACCCCAGATCCCTGCACACCCTGTACAGTCAGACCTCACCAGGATTCCCCACCTGGGGTGGCACTGTCCGATCAATTACTCTCAATGATCTGGGGAAGCCATTTCACACATTTCAAAATGTCTGTTTCCCCAGCAGGGTACCCTCCCCTCGACTCTCGCTTGGGCTGCCCAGTCCTCTATGGCTCCAAGCAGCACCCCTTTCTGGTTGCCCAACTCTGAAATCCACACTTCAACGGAATTTGCATCAGTTAGGTTTTGTGAGTTGCGAACTGCTGTCTTCCCTGTGGGAGGGGCTGGTTGCCGCTTCTCCACAGGACAGGGGAAAAGTCTATAGCAGAATCCGTGGCTTTGAACTACATCTCAAACACAACAATCCACCAATTTGGTGTGCATCTCAAGCTGTCTATCCACTCCAATAATTCACATGGGGAAAGATCCAGAGCTCCCTCCCTCTCACCTGATGTCCTGTGAAGAGGCTACAGGACCGTCTCGACTGCCATCTTGCTCCTCCCCTTCAAACTCTTGAGATTAAGAGATCTTCATGCCTCAGCCTCCCAAGTAGCTGGTAGAACAGGCACCTGCACAATGCCCCAGCTAGATTTTCTATTTTTAGTAGAGATAGGGGTCTTGCTCTTGCTTGGGCAGGTCTCAAACTCCTGTGCTCAGGCAATCCCAGAGTGCTAGGATTACAGGCAGGAGCCACCGCACCGGCCCAATTTTGATTTTACATCCTAAGGATTAAGCACAGTAAACATACAGGTTGGAGAAAAGACACTGGCTTTGTTATTCATCTACTCATTTGTGTAAGGAATACACTGAGCTTGGCACTTGGGGATACAATGGTGAATAAGAGAATATGGTACTTGCTTCAAGGAGTGTATACTCTAGGAGAGGAGGCAAACAAAAAATAAGTAAAAAACACTTATTTTTTACTTACAGATTGTTATAATTAAAAATGGTAGTAAATGTTATGAAGGGGCTGAGATAGAGGATATTAAAAATGGCAGTAAATGTTATAAATGGGGCTGAGATAGAGGATATGAGGAGGGAAGCAGAAGGAGGGGGAACTTAGAGCAGTTGGAAGAGATGTGTCTCTGAAGAGGAGACAATTAAAGAAATCATCATGTGGAGGGCTATATCCATGTGTACTCACAGGTGTAGGCTTAGAGGTGAGAGTCCTCCAAACTGAGTGAGCAGCATATGCTAAAGCTCAAGGCTCTTGTCTGAACAGTGATATTGCTGGGTTGAAGGTGCAAACTTCCTCAACTGGCTGGCTGACTTGGGGTGACATTGTAAAGCCAGTGGTTGCTGTTAGCATCTCCTGTTGGCTCTCTTGACTTGGTCTTATCCAAACATCTCCTTCCTCAGCACTTCTGGACGCTTCTGCTTTCCATTCAATAAACTTGTTCATTCAACAGATGTTTATTGACCACTTGCCAGGTCTCAGGGCAGAGAAGTGAGGATAGAGACATTTATAAATAAGACATGGCCTCTACTTTTGAAGAACTCAAGGGCTCCATCTGGATCTGCTGATCTCCAGGCGTCAGAAACTTTATTTCCTTCCTGTCCTTATTAAAATGAATAATCCAGTGGCCCCCTCTTCAGAACTCAGCTGATCTATTAACCTGGTTCCTAAAAATATGCTAGTGATTTAATTGTGCTCTGTGCCCCTCTGTGGCTGTTGTCAAGTGAACACAGCATGCAGAAGGGAATGCAATTGCAAACCCCAGGAAAAGGCCTGGCAAGAAATGTTATTTTGGTGAATTTACCAGAGTCCAAGACTGAGTTGTCAGTCTTGTAGACTCAGAGACCTGATTGGCTGAGAACATCCTGAGCACATATTCATTTTTCTGGGATGGACACGTATGAACCAAGTCCATAGGGAATGATCAATGAAACCAGAAAGATGGTTTCTCCTTCAAGAACTATAAATGTCAAAGAAACTGGCCACTTGACTCTAAGCATGTCTCAACTCAGCACATTCTTCCCTAAAGGCACACTACATGGGACAGCAAATAAGGGTTTGCCTGATAAACCTGGCTTCATCAGTACTAGGATGTGAGGACTGTTTGTAGTGACATGGCTTCTTCTTTGTGCTTTTCAGAGAAGCACCTGATCTAGGCTCCCTGGGCATTGCCCACACATGCTTTAATGGTTTCCCTTTTCCATATTGCTGTAGTCAACCAATCCCACTTCTGACTAATAGTTTTTTAAATTTGTCAACAAAGGGATGCAAATATATGTTTTCCTTCTCATCACTCCCCCTCCTATGTGCATGGCAGACATTACTAATTGATCACAGCTTTCTTTCCCTGCTGGATTAAGAAAATGTCTCAATAATCCTTCTCTACACAGTACTCCAGGGAAACAGGCATTTGACTGGGCTTGGTATGTATTAATAGAATGCATATGATTTCTCTTCCTGGGTCATAAATGCATTTGCTTAGAGTCCATCACTTACTATGATTTGCAACTAATGCTCTATTTCATTCCCAGTGGGCAGGCCCCAATTATTGGTGAAGAGTGTGGCCCCATGAGATTACACTTCACTGAGCATGTACCAGACATATTTACCACTTTACTAGGACCTTCAATATCTCCATTCTTTCATTTCCTGAGTAGCTACTGGGAGCTATTCAGTACCAGGTTCTGGGTGTTACCAGTGAATCCTGCCTTCACGAGGCTTGGAGCTGAATGGCCTAAACATCAGGATGGTTCTCAAGAGAGAGACTTGAGGCAGATCCTCTGGAGAGTCCAAGTTGAGTTCCAGTGCTCCCCCAGAGGCAGGCATCTGTTTTCCTGCAGGCTATGGTATATCCTTTCCTTTGGGACCCTGCTACCAAAACCAATTCCAGCTCAATTCCTTTCAGATTATAAATTTTATTTTCTCCTTTGACTTGTTTCCCCAAGGGGGTTGGGGATCACACTTATTTATGAAATCACGCAACAGTGTCTGGGTTTGGTTCCTGGGATACAAGGCTTTTAACAAAGGGACGATGATGTGTTCCCTTGACTTCCAAAGGAAATATTCTCCCAGCGCCCCAAGAAATGTTTGCTGTAATGTAATAAGGGAGGGAGCAATTATTTCACTCCAGAATTTATTTTTTTTATTTTTTTGAGAAAGAGCCTAAAGCTGTCACCCTGGATAGAGAGCTGTGGCATCACAGCTCATAGCAACCTCCAATTCCTGGGTTCAAGCGAGTCTCTTGCCTCTGCCTCCCAAGTAGCTGGGACTACAGGTGCCCGCCACAATGCCCGGCCATTTTTTGGTTGCAGCCGTCATTGTTGTTTGGCGGGTCCGGGCTGGATTCAAACCCGCCAGCTCAGGTGTACGTGGCTGGCGCCTTAGCCCTTTGAGCCACAGGCGCCTAACCTCACTCCAGAATTTAAAAAGTGATAGGACAAACAGAGAGAAGTCCATCAGGAGGAAGTGAAGAACTCAAGAGAAGGAGGGGAGACTGTTGGAAGAGGAGGACTAACTAAGTGGTTAAAAAATAGCAGGGTGTTGTTTAGGATATTGCATCTTCATTTATAAGTGAAATATGTTTGTAGTTTCCTCTTTATAATAATATATTTTCTCCATTTTTAATATCAGGTGTATCCAGATTAAGTAGAATGATTTTGAACTATTTCTTTTTTTTCTATTGTCTATAAGATTTGGCATGATCTTTTTTTTGAAATTATCTTTTACTTTTATTTCTAAATATTAGTTGTCTATTTTTTTAGACTTTGGAAAACAAAAAAAAGAAGAAATTAACTGAAGACTCCATACTGAGCCTCAGAGTCAAAGCATTATCTGACAATGTGAATGTTACTTTCTTTGCATTACTATTATTATTTTTGCTTAATATTTTGATGCAGCAAATATCTGATTTCTTTTCTGAATGTATTTATCTTCGTTCATTCTCTAAGAGGTTTTTGTTTCTAGTCCTTTTCTTAAACATTGTTATTGTTATTAAATTTTAAGCCTTTTTAATTCTGTGAAGGCAAAAAATGGAAACCTAATAAACATGTATATGTAAAAAATAAAAAAAAAAATAATCTGGCTAGGTATAGAATTCTAAATTGAAATAAGTTTCCTACAGGATTTTGAAGCAATATTTTCACTGTATTTAGCACAAAATATTGTTGTTATTATAATGCCAGATTCATGTCCAAGTCTTTTAAAATTATTTTCCTTTTTAAACCCCCCCCCAAAAAAAATAGCAGGGTGAGCCAGCAGTGCTGCCAGCCTGCTCCACCCCCTGCTCCCTGTGTGGGGAGACACATGTGTTAAGGCTAACTGGGTCAGGGAAAGTTACTACATAGCCAGCTGCTTCTGTGGTTAGGTTGGAGGTCCCACTGCTTCCCGCAGCGGCTCCTGCTTCCTGCTCTAATTCAGCCTTCTCCTGTACCCTCCTAGTGACAGGCATGGGGCTCAGGCACACTTGTATCTGGTTCAGTCTACCAGTTTCCCTCCCTTCACTTCCTCCTAGAAAATTTCTCCTCTAAACCCATGGGCATTTAGCAGTGGCCTACTTTTAAGGAAGGAAGCAAAAGAGGGATAGGAGAAAGGAGGTAGAGGAAAAGCAGAAATGGTCTCATGACAGAGTGGGGAGGGCTTGGGCCCGGGGGTCAGATGTAGGTTCAAATTTTGACTTTGGCATTGACCAGTTTGGAGTTGCTGGACAAGCTACATGGCCTCTCCAAGCCTCAGTGTTTTTCTCTATCAAATGGAGATATCGATTGTGCTGACCACGAGGAGTTGTAAAAGAGGTGGGGTCACAGAGCCCCCAAAACAGTGAAAAAGACTCGAAAACGGTGCCTGTGACAATCGTGGTGTCCCCACACTGGGGCTGTTGCTATTGACAACGGTGATGCTGCCAACCCCCTCTTGGGCTGCAGTTTTGTTATCTATGAGTGACGTGAGCGCAATCTCTCATGGCACTGCCATTCTGAGAGTCTGCTTTCATGACTGAGGGGAAAGGGAAATAGTAGGCCTCATATAAAGGATATGCACAGCTAAAATTTGCATAGTTCATTCAGTTTGCAAATCACTTTTAAGTACCTTTTCTGGCTAGGGGTAATTATCCCAATTTACAGATCAGGAAACTGAGGGTCAGAAGAGTCCAGCGATCTACTCATGGTTGGGAGGTTAGAAAATGGTGGAATCAAGATACCTTTCCAACATAACACCAGACCACATCTAAGGCCCCTGAATTGGCATTTGCATTTGCACCATTGTCTCTGCTCATTCCCTTTCCTCTGCCTGGAATATTCTCCTACATCAAATTGTCTTCTTCCAGATTCTACCTGTCCCTTTTCAATCCTTTGATCCTTTCTATCTTGTCATAGCATTTATTTCCACAAGACTTTCTCCCCCATTGAACTGGGAAGCCCTTCAAGACAGAATCCAGCTTTTTTTTTTGGCCAGCGCTGGGTTTGAACCCGCCACCTCTGGCATATGGGGCTGGTGCCCTAGTCCCTTGAGCCACAGGTGCTGCCCAGAATCCAGTTTTTATTTATCTTTTTTTTTTTTTTGAGATAGAGTATCACTCAGTCACCCTAGGTAGTGTGCTGTGGCATCATAGCTCACAGCAACTTCAAACCCCTGGGCTCAAGAAAGCCTTTTGCCTCAGCTTCCTGGCTAGATTTTCTATTTTTAGCAGAGATGGAGGGTCTCTCTCTTGCTCAGGCTGGTCTTGAACTCCTGAGCTCAAGTGACCAAACTTCCTCAGCCTCCTAGAGTACTAGAATTACAGGCATGAGCCACCACACCAGGCCTTTATTTGTCTTTGTATTCCTAATTCTTGCCTCATCATCTGACACACAGTAGGTTCTTCATAAATTTTCAGCTAGTGAATCAGTATAAATGATGCACATTGTCTATCAGCCTGGCTGGGCAAAGAGATGTATTTGAGGTGGTAGAAAAATTTGGGGCAATTAATCTGGTTTGAAATGGCCTACATAAATCACTGTTTTGTTTTTTTAAAAAATAAGACTTCAGTCTTTGGAACTTAAAATATTAAAAAAAAAATTCATGAAAAATGACAATCCACCCTCTTGGAAATTTTGATGTGCCCCTGTTTTCAAGGTGGCATTCAGAACTGAAATAACATTTGAAGGGCTCCTTTAGATGATTGTTATTCCAGCCCAGCTCCACTACAAAGTGAGAGCAACCCAAAGTGGTGAGTTGAGAGTGATGAGTCTCATGGAGACCTTACCTCCTCAGGTCTATTTTTCTTTCTTTCTTTCTCATCTGGGGCTTATGGATCATTTATTTTCTCTCCCAAAGGTTCCACCTGATGGTTGTTTTAGACTATTTTGATAAGATTTGAAATGTCACAGCTCTGGGTAGGAGGAGGCAATTCAAGGTTAATGAGAACCCAGACCACACCGAGTGTAAATCCAGCCTTTGGTTTGACAGAGACGGGCGACAGAGGCTGGCGACGCCTACGCAGAAATGGTGGATGCAGTTGACCTTCACTTGTTGCAGCAAATGAGCTGACTCATTCTGAGACAGACAGAGCTCTGCTGGGAGTAGAGTTTCAGGAACATCAAATGGGGGTTAAGTGATGATCAGAACTAAGGATTCCAGGAGAGGGACCTTGAGGGGTCTCTTGTAATATATACGTATACAGGGTCTATATATGGGTAGTGATTTAAAGTTGCATAATTTATGGCCACCCTACATACGCATGTGTGTATAATTATATTTATGTCTACATTTGTGTGTGTTTCATCCCCATCCCCTCTATGCTTAAGGCAGCACATGGATTTGCAGAGGTAAACCCAATGATTCCCAGGAAAGTCTGCAAAACATAACATGCATATGTGTAACTATTTTTCTATGTTTCACTATCTTCTCTAAAAGGTCCCAGTATGGTGGATGGCTTCTTCCTCCGTCCTCATTTACAGTTAAGGAAAAGGAAGTTTCCTTCTCCACTCTGGAGGCACAGAGCATGAGAACACCGTTCGATCCCCCTTCACTCTCTCAGCAACGTGGCTCATTGCCCTGGAGTGGCTCTGCTGGGTGGGGCGGGACCTGGGTGGGCTCCTCTGCATGCCCAGTGGGCTTCCCTCCAGCTTCCTGTCTCTGTCCTCTGCGTGGCTGCATATAGCTCTGTGCTCAGAAGGGCCTTGAGCTTGGTTTAATGTTCTGCTGTTGCCATTTTGAAATTAATAATAATTTTTGGACTAGGGGCCCAGCATTTTCATTTTGTGCCGGTCCTTGAAAATTATGTAGCCGGTCCTGCCGAGAAGGCACATTCTCATTTGCTCTCCAATAAGGGGAACATTCTGCCCTCGCATGGGGAGGCCTGCAGTTTGGGGGAGTAAATTTCAATTTAGGAGCATGTTTTAGGAAGCATATTTGGCCACAAAACCAAGGCTTACTCTCTCGCCAGCTTCATTGGCTTATTAGGGGTTTGGGAGGGAGCATTAGATGGTGGTAAAAGTGTGAGGGTACACTTAGGGTAGGTTCTGCTACTTACTGGGTGGATGACGTTGGGCAAATGAATCAACCTCATGCACCTTGGTTTCCCATCCTTTAAAGACTGGGTAACACTGTTAAATACTTTGACATATCTAAGTGCTTCTAGTTCCAAGAACATAGTGTTAGTAATAATTGCTTTATAATTCGATCACCATAAACCTATACCTTCTTTCTGACTTGATTGGGAATTGAGAAGGGGTAGACAGGGAGTTACTTATTGGGTTTTTTAAAACCCCAATGATCCCCAAGTCCTGAAAAAGATTAAGAACTACCAGTAGGTCTTCAAAGGATCTGTCCATGCCCTCTTGAGGAGTTTGTAAATTCCTAACCCCCCAAACTGACACTGTAAGGTAATATGGGATAAGAAATTTATAAAAGTTAAAAACTAAATCCTTTAGGATCAGCTGGTGACAGATAAATCCTTCTCATTTTAAAGAAAACTTTTATCATAGTCTTTGCAATCTCCTCCAAGGGCACACAGTGGGTACTCTCCTTTCCTGGACAATGGCTGCATCTGAGAGGATGATGTATTTATAAGAGATGTGGTTTTCAACCCAATAAATCAGGCCCAGTGCAGTGTTCGGGCAGAGCCGTGAGCCTATGCCCAGCTTAATAATTGTCTTGAATCATTTTGATTGTTCTCTGAACTCCAAAGCGGGAGAGAATTATTCATTCACATCATTCCTGGCCTCAGGAAGTGTACAGGATGGCTGGTGAGGCAACTGGAATGCAGACAGTGATCAGGCCGGGTATGAAAGGGGCTTGGGGAGGCAGGGGTACTTTGCCCTGCCTAAGGGGCCTGCTGGGGATTCACAGAGAGGTTGCCCATGTACTCTCTTAAAGTAAAAATAGTTTTTTCATATTAGATGTGTGTGTGTGTGTGTGTGTGTGTGTGTGAGAGAGAGAGATATGAGTCTTTTAAGAAAAGTAAGATGAATGTAATGGTATTAACGCGTGGATTTCGCCTGCTCTCATGGTGCTCATCATTTCCCTTTAGAGCTCATTGGCACTCGTAAATGAAAATCTTCCTGACAAAGACTCCCTTGCTCTTCCTTTCTCCCCAGAATGCCTTTATATTTCTTTAAAACCATATCCTCACTTGTGAGTCATACCTTATTCAGCCCAATTTCTCTCTGGGGGTGGTGGTGGTGGTATTTCTGATACAAAGTTTTCTAGATGGCTACCAAGAGATAGAGTTCTGAGAAACTTGGAAAGGTTTTGAAGGCTGCTGAGTGTAGATGCCATGGTGGGGGTAGGGGGAGGCCTGGTGGGAGCTGGACACCCCCCCCCTCACAGCTGGAGCCCTCAGTGGAGGTTGTGAGCAGCTTCCAGGGTGAATGTTAGTTAACGTACCACCCTTCCAGTGGAAGACTCTGTGAAAAGCCTAAAGCAGAACACCACAGAATAAGTCCCAGACTCGTCTCTGTAGAAACCCTGTGTCTATGAGTGAGATTTGTGAGGGGTCCGACTGACCCCACCTGCGGAAGTTCGCCAGGTGTGAAGCTGGGCGTGATCTGGAGAGGAGCCCTCGGTGGCCTGCGTCTCTGCACTACCTCACGCTTCACACGTGTCCGAGGGGAAGCCCTCGCACTTCTGGCCTCTCCGTTTCTCCATCTGCAAAATGGCGCTCCTGTCTCGTACCTATCCGGAAAGAGATGTCTATGATTTGTCAATTCCTTTGGGTGCTGTCATTCCATATCAATACGTATAATATTTATTCCCCATCATGTAGCATGTTTTGAAGCTACATAAAATCAGAGAGAAACTAGACCAAATCAAACAAAAACAAAGGAAAAGAAAAATCAGGGGACCTTTCTGAAGCCAAATAAGAACGTGGAGGGCTTGTAACTGTCACCATGTTGAGAACCTCAGGGTAATGGCAGAAACTCTGTTTAGGAGGCCACAGGCCTGTGTCAAAACAGACCTAGGAAATGCGTGCTGTTGACTTTGTTACCAGTGCTACAGTGAGGATGCATGCCTGCCTCCCGCCTCCCGCCCTCCTTTCTTTATCCCTTCTATTCTGTCATGGGCGGGTGCTCTGAACATGTGAAAGTTAATGGCCCAAAGGGGAGCCAGGCCTTCAAACCTGCCCCTGCTACTCAACGCAGAACCTGCTAGAATGGGAGTCAGGGGTCCCCGGGTCACTGGATACCGAGGAACGGTTTCCCAAGACTGATAAGTAGTTAGAAAACCATTTCTTTCATTTAAGTTTGTTTTGTGAAGGTTTGAGTTCATATTTTGTTTGAATAAGTTTATTTATTTCTCGATTTCCTGCCTATTTATTTGTAGTGTCAGAAACAGGGTGTGTACCGTAGACCTGGAGACCACATCTGCTCATCACTTAGCCTGACTTTCTGAGATCTTCTGGGACAGATCTCTCTTTCCCTGGTGCCCGGGGAAACTTCTTTTTCCGCCTAAAACACAGTATACAGAGCTTCCGTGGGTCCAGGAACAGTTCTTTAAACCCTAAGTCATTGTCCCAATGTACTCTTGTTCATTTAATTCGCTTCACTTTACTTCAGACTTAATTAAGTTTGATACAATTTAACTCGGTTCAAAACATTTCTGAACATTTGCCAGGTACTGGGGTCCAAGGTCGTCCTACCACTGTCTTCCTAGAGACTGCTGGCCTTGACGTTTCCCGCATGGCCACTAGGTGGCAGTGTGTCACATGAAATGTCCGCTTTGTAGGCCGGTGCGGGGCTCCTCCCCCGGGCCCAAGGCTCGGGGACTGTTGCTTCTTTCTTGGGTTTGTTTAATGCACACTTCCAAATTGAACCGACAGTTGGTGTAGCCGTGCGTGTGCTGTATATGTGCTTAATGATACTGTAGAATTAAATTCAAAAGGGTGAGAATGTGGTTACATGTGTATGTTTCCGAAGCCTGCTCGAGTTAGCAGCTTTTGCCTGCGGCTCTGTCGGGGCGGAGGGAGCTGAGGGAATACCCAAGGCCAGCAGCAGGTGGCATCAAAGGGACATTGTGCAAATTTGGCTTCCTGGGACCCTGGCAGCCACAGCCCAGAGCTGCCCTTCCCTACCCTTATAATGTCTGAGGGGTTTTTTGGAGCCATCGGTCAGACTTTATTATTTGTGTTTTTTTCCCAACACCATGGGCATAAAATAGTATCTAAATGTGATTTCAATTTGCATTTCCATTGACTTGTGAGGCTGAACATCTTTTCACAAGTTTATTGGCCATTCCTTGTGGAGTAAAATAACAGTCCTCATTTTCTTTATTTGCTCAGATTTCAGTATACCCATTATTAATTTATTTTTTTTTGAGACAGAGACTCACTCTGGCACCCTGAGTAGAGTGCTGTGGTGTCCTAGCTCACAGCAACCTCAAGCTCTTGGGGGTCAAGTGATCATCTTGCCTCAGTGTTCCTTTTTTTAAAAAGTAGAGACAGGGTCTTGCTATTGCTCAGGCTGGTTTCAAATTCCTGAGCTGAAGCAATCCACCAGCCTTGGCCCCCAGAGTGCTTGGATTACAGCCTCGCAATGTTTTTTTTTAAACAAATGTTCTGACATAGTGATAAAGCCTGTCCGTAATTTCCATGCTAGCCGAGATGTTGGGTTTTGGCCTCCAGTAACAGAGTACCAACTAACAATATAGCTTAAATCACAAAGAAATGTAAGTATCTCGTGCAACAAGCATCATGACGTTAGGTGGTTCTCGGGTAGGGTAAGAGGAGTTTTAGACCTGGCTGCCCCTGTCTTTCTGCTCTGCCATCCTCAGCATCCTCAGGTTGGCCATACCTCTTCTGGTGGTCTCAAGACCACTGCTGCAGTTCCAGGGAGCGCATCCTTTATGCTGCACAAGCAGGAAGCAAGAAGGAAAGTGGCAGGAACCCAAACTGGGCCTTCATCTTCTGCTGTCCTTTTTACCGGGGACTAACTTCTGAAGCTCGCTCTATATCTCACGGGCCATCCCATTTCATTCCTGAGAGCTGGGAAGATTGTAGCCTCAACAAAACCCAGTGGCAGGGATGAAGGGACGAAGCCAACAGTTCTCCTTCCCCAAATTGGAGTGATCCGATTGTCTCCCAGCTCCCACTTGTTTCCTCTGGCACACCCTGCTCTTCAGTTCTCTGTCCAGCTGCCACTCTCACTGCCCACTTCACAACTCGACTTTCTTCTGCGACCCTCCCCCAGGTGGGTACTTTCTGAATCCCATGTTTTCCTCTTTCTTGTTTTTGTTCTCTCTCCTTTTGCAAAAGCCCAATCCTTTAGTAACTTCCTAAGAGATAATGCATAGGAGATAAAGGCTTGCTTGTGTGAAAATGTCAATATCCTGTCCTTGCTTTGGGTTCATCATTTGGTTGGCATGGAGTACGAGGCTTCAAATAATCCTCCGTCTGAATTATGGAAGCATTGTTCCCTAATTTTTTTATTTCCAATGTCTATAAGGCCAAAGTCATCCTGTGTCATGATCCTTTGATTAAAAATTCAACTCTGTGCTCTAAAGCTCTCCAGATCTCCCCCTTGATCTCCTGTCTTTCGGGAACTGCACTTTGGGCGCTCTGTCTGGTGGAGCCTTCTGCCCACAGTCCCCTGGCAATGTGCTTGTTTTATGCCTCTGGTATTCTCTTGCCTCGATTTCCTCTGTGCCACATTCCCAGAACTCCTGTTGCTTGCAAGGAAGACTTCCTGGATTCACCTCTTATCGTCCTCACATTTTGGGGTTTACTTTTCTTCTCCTTATCTCTTTGTTTTACTTTCTGCAAGGTTTTTGGACTTGATTGCCCAAACTCCCTTATATTTTTTTTATTTACTTTTCTGATATATTTTTATCATCTAAGAACTTGTTCTTTGTTCTCTAATAGATTCCCTTTCATAGCCTCATATTTTATGTATAACATATTACTCTGAGGCTTCTTTTGGGGGAGATTTTCTTCTGTTTTTCAGATTTTCTGCTGTCTCTGGGTTCCTTTGTTTTTGTTTTGTTTTGGGGTTGCTTTCCTGTTCCCTAGGATAGTTCCCCATTGGTCGTTCACAGTAATGAAGCAGGCACTGAAAGGTCAGTTGGAGGGACAGAATGTGTGGACTGGGCTTTTTTTTCCCTACATAATTATGGGGTACACGTGAGTGTCTGTTACATGCATAGAATGTATAATGATCAAGTCACGGCCTCTGGGGTAGCCATCATCTTTAGTATTTATCACCTTTATGTATTATTTTCATTTCATGTCCTCTCATTTAGTGACTTTGAAATATACGTAACATTGTTGCTGAGTATAGTTACTGTAGTGTGCTCTCCAACCTTACAACTTATTTTGAGATTGTTGATAGGAAGATCTTTTGCAAGATGATTGGGGTGTAGGCTTGCCCTCTGTGGATACTCCAAAATCTCAAGATAAGTTCGCTTTCATTCTAAGACCATTTGCAATTTGGTCTCTATAAGGACCTCATGGTGGGTCTCCATAGCATAAAGGTTTTTACAATTTATAATTGTAAAATTTAACTTATTCATATTCCTCTAGATACCGAACTTCCTCAGGCCTCAGTTTCCTTATCTATGATCAGATGGAAGTGGAGTAGGTGACCTCAAAGGACTCTTTCCACTCTATGGTTTTATAATATGATTCAGGACTGAGATTAGTTAAGAGATGGAGGCATATTAGAAGGAATCAACAATTCTAAAGTAGGAAAATCCTTGAGGCTATCAGGAGATAGGTGTCTAGAAATCTAATAAAAAATTCGACTCATTGGAGACCTTACTCAATGGGAGATAATTAGAAATAAACTTGGGAGGGAGGACTCAAGGAGGGCTAATATTTGGTGGCAATGCCTTAATTAATTTTGCCCTATGCCCTTGGGAAGCTGCAGTCACTGTGTTTTGTAGGCTACCTTGCAGGGCTGCATTGCACACCTAAGCTGGACATTGCTGATTGACTGAGGTATTATAGATCCAGAGAGAAGGAAGGAGTATTAGATTTTAATTTATAATAACCCATCCAAGACCCAGGGTCTTAGACTGACAGACCCCTACACAAAGGTCAACATCTTGGAGGATTTCTAAAATTAGATTCTTCTTTACTCCTAAAATGAAGCTGTGTTCTTTCCTCCAGGGCTGCCAGTGTGAGGTTAAGGGGTCATCAAAAGGTGGCAGGAAAAACATCGCTTGGAGATTTCACATTTCTGCACAGGAATTTACTAGGCTCTGATGTGTATGTATTAAAATTAAAACTAAGTCTTAGTTTAAACTCTATTTGCTTAGTGAGACTGTAAGTTCCTGTGAAATTCGTGCCTACTTTTTAATGAATTACACAATAGGAGCAGTTGGTGTTGATTAAATGTCTGGGTAAATGAATATATTGAGATCCAAACATGTCTGGAAAACTGCCTCCTTGTCATCTGCTTCTAATTCATGGTGAAAATCTATAGGTCACTATCCAAGTTCAGCATGTTCTAAGCAGACTGAGGATCAGAATGGGGGCTGTTTAAAAAGATAACAGTCCATTCAGCACCACTTGACAAAATTCCGATGTCACAAAATACCTTGAGGAATCGCCTCTTGGCCAATACTCCTGATTTGTCTGGAAGTCACTTCAATATCGCATTGCCCGAGCAGAAATATAGCTCACCTGTCATAATGGTATTTACACAGAGTGCAGGAGAAAGTGATGACGGGGGAGACATTTAGGGGAGATTTCCTGGATTTACGATATTGATTTTTGTGCTTTGTATGAAGAAGAAATTAACGTTCCTCCTCCAGGAAATATGTTCTTTGTAATGAGCCTAGTTAACTTCATGAAATACAGCTTACCAAGTTAATGTTTGCCAAGAAAGGAGACTGGGTTGGATTCAGAGAGGGGCTGGTCTCGCTGAGGGAAAAGAAAGGCTCTTCTCCATTGCAGGTGAGACAAAGAAAGCTTAGGCTGTCGTTTTGGCAAAGCTGTGGAAGGACTAGCCTGAGTTGGGGAAAATTATTTCAGAAAGCATTGGAGAGGAGGGAGCATTTGTAGAGTGGCACAGGTGAAGGGGCTGCTTTTTGTGTTTTCTTTCAATAAGGCCATTTATTCATTTATCTGTCTAACAAACATTTACCAAAGGCACTGTCTTCATCAAAACAGGTTTAGGACTTGCCCTTAGGAGACCAGAAGACCAAACCACCCAACCAGCCTGTTAACAGTTAAGCGCAGAGTCTTGAACTATCACAATTCACAATCTCCCCTGAGCCTTCTGAAATGGAAAACTTGGTTTGGAAAAGCCTGAGTCTGCGTCTCATCTTTAGCTCTCTGGTGCCCAGAGGGGCACGTGGCCTACACTTTGTTGTCAGTCCTTCCAAAAATATGCCTTTCATCCTTTCCCCCCTTTTTAGGGATCTACAGTGACTTCCTAAGTCACCTGCTAAACTAAAGACCAAAAACCTACCTCAGACCACAGGCCTGAGTTTTAAACCTTGTCATAATTCAGCTTCTCTTCTTTTCTGACCATGTGGGCATAGCAATCTGGATGCATCTCTCCCCTCTGAGGTTGCTTCCAGGCAGCTGGTACCCTCTCCTAGAATCCTCAGGTCATTAGACTATTAGGGAATAGTTGCTGCCCGGGGAGCACCCCCACCCCTAAACCTAGGAGTGCTTTTGCCTGGGATTGCCCACCTTTCTACAGCCCAGGAACTAAAGGGTTAATGCATGGCCACCAAGGAGCACAGATCTCAGTGTCCTCTGCTCTGCTAGTGGAATAGTTGTTTGCACACATTCTGTGCAGTCCTAGAAACCCACTGTGCGTTCTCTCTCACTCCCACGCTTGCTCTTTGCTTGTTTGGACAATTCGCATTTCCCAAGGTCTAACGTAGCAAAATTTATCCATGCATGTAATAACTCTTTTTTGGGGGCCCACTAAACAGCTGCAGAGGTACAACACAGACATTGTCAGACCCTCATGGAGCTTAGAGTCTGGAGTGGGGAGCAAGCCATCCATCGGACAGTCACGTGAATCAGCGTAGGTTTTATGGGGTGGGTCATGCAAGCAGTGTCCTGGGGGTGCAGCAGTGCATCTTTGGGAGCCTGTACCTGGCTCTAGACCTGATCTGGGGTGAGGGATGGGTGAGGGAAGCCTTCCAGACAGGGCCTTCCAGCCCTTCATGCTGAGGTCTGAGGTGTGAGTCGGGGTCAGCTAGGTGGACAGCAGGAGAGGCAGTCACACCACAGGGGCAGTGTGTGTAAGGGCCCTGAGGCAAGGGAAGCACTGTGCATCAAGAAATTGACAGTAGCTAGCATGGTGGCGTGCAAGTCCCATTTCTTCCATGGACTCATCTAGAACTCCTGAGAATTATCTTTATCTATTAATTAATTAAATTTTTGAGACAGAGTCTCACTGTGTTGCACAGACTATGGTGCCACAGTGTCATAGCTCACAGTAACCTCGAACTTGTGGGTTCGAGCCTTCCTCTTGCCTCCACCTCCCAAGTAGCTGGGACTAAAGGTGTCTGCCACAGTGCCCAACTAGTTTTCTATTTTTAGTAGAGACGGGGTCTTGTTGTTGCTCAGGCTGGTCTAGAACTCCTGAGCTCAGGGAATCCACCTGCCTCGGCCTCCCAGAGTGCTAGGATTACAGGCGTGAGCCACCGCGCCCAGCCCAGAACTGTATCTTTATGTTGTCTTGTTGATGCATTAGTAAAGGATTGATGGCTGATAGGACACCGCGCCCAGCCCAGAACTGTATCTTTATGTTGTCTTGTTGATGCATTAGTAAAGGAGCTTATGTCTGGTAACTTTTTTGTTTTTCTTTTTTGAGTTAGAGTCTTACCCTGCCACTCAAGCTGGAATGTAGTGGTGTAATCAGTTTCCCGCAGCCTCAAACTCCTGGGCTCCAGCCACCCTCCTGGTAGCGAGGGCTGCAGGCATGTGCTGCCACTCCCGGCTAATTGTTTTTGGTTCGTTTGCTTCATTTCTAGGCTGATATCAAATTCCTGGCCTTAAACAATCTTCCTGCCTTACCTCCCCAAAGTGCAGGGATGAGGGGCATGTGCCACTGCACCTGGCTTGGTAACTATTTTACGAATGACTTTGCCTTATTCTTTAATTGCCTCATGTGTGGGGTCTCTTCCCCTCAAACTGTAAGCTCTCAGAGGGCAGGACTGGTCGAGCAGGAATTGTCTGTGCAGCATTAGCCTAAGAATCATAAGAACGAGAGGGTATGATCTGAGCCAGAATTCAGCTAATGGACAGAAATTTGCAAGATATTATAGAATCCATCGTGATTAAGCAAAGTCCTTTGAAACTTTCAGGGCAAATCATTTTAATATTTAATAGAATAATAATAATAACAATACAGTTTAACTCTGTTCTCTCAGTTTTTTTTGTGTATTTCTGACGTTGCTATTTAGGGTTCCATATTTATTGGGATTGAAGAAGGTATTTAGCCTGACAGGTAAGCACCATCTGTCTGTCTATGTTTTATTTTTTGACATTGAGAAGCAGAGCAGATAGATACAATCTCTGGTCACTTCCCATCTCAGCTTCCTGGGTCATTGCCTGAACTCTTGCATCAAGAGGTGACACGAAAAGCCGGTGGTGTTATTATTACCTCTATCCCACAGCTTATTGCCTCTATTAAAGAGAAATGGGTCTGAGATGGGATCCTTCAGCCAGGGATCTGAGGAGGCTAGTGTCAGGCCCAGGGGTCATTTTTTACTGCAGTGAGCTTGATGCAGGGAGTTCTTAGAGGGAAAACTCATTAGCCATGGAATGGAATCTATCTGGGGCCTGGCAGCTCAGTAACAACCCCGCCACTGACCTCACGTAGGCCGTGAGTCTGCTGATGTGAGCTGGCCATTGTGGCCTTCTTGTCTGTCTTGTAGGCGATGGCTTCAGGGAAGACAAGAGGCTGAGGTCCCCGGTAGAAAACGAGCCCCAAAGAGACGGTGCCAATTATTACACCTGTCAGTGTTCAGCAACAGATAAAATTAATTCGGAAACCCAAACAGTCTGCAGAAAACCGAACACAATTATCTAAGAAATTAAGTTATACCGTTGCCATGACCTTTAATCAATCATCCAACCGTTAATGTTAATTTTGTGATCTAAAAATCATAGTTCTATTTGCATTTTAATGGCTGCTAAATGAGTGTCATCAGGAAGAAATAATGGCAGGGTGGCCTTTTGCTACAGATTCTTCCTTCCTAATGGTGATGCACAAAGCGAAGCAGCAGTGCTGGGAAAAGGTTTTGTTTCACCTTCTAGCAGATGTATGGAGCTGCCCTTCTCAAATGAAAAAACAAGCAATTCCCCACAAATACCACCACCTGTTGTTACAGATAAATCCAAGCTGTAAAATGGAGTGAAAACTTAATGGCAGAATCATTACGTGGCTTCCACCTCTTCCTGCCAGCCCTTCATAATAGGCTCTTAACAACTTGTTCCTCAGTCATGTACCTTTTTAAGCCTTCGACTGGCCATCAGGCCCTGTCCCCAGCCAGGAGAAATGGCCTGTGGATTTGTGGCTAAAAATAAAAAGTTACCAACCTCAGGGAGAATGATCACACGTCCATTTGCACAGTTTAAGTGGCTCAAAACTGGCGATGTGCCGCTCCAGACTTAGGGTTTCCTTTAAATCTTAATCCAGATACCCAGTGGTTTATTTTATAGCTAATGAACCCAACCTTCAGGTGGGAGCGTAAAATCCTAATTAAATCGGGGCATCATGAGGTTATTGGCAGGTTGTTTATAATTCAGCGGAATCTTGCTTCTGTGAGTAGGGATAGGGAAATTATAAAACATTAGAACTGGAATGTTGTATCTTTTAGTTATCTGCTTACCAGCTCCAGACTCCTTTGGCTTATGGATTTCATCACTCCCTCTATAAATATTGATTGGTGAGGAAGACTGGGATATTATAGTTACTAGAAATATTGTGTTCCTCACCTGAAACTCAGCTTCTTTGCTTAAATCTCCTGGGAGAAGGTCTATGTGAATTATTTCTTCTGATGAAAGAGGTTTTGAAATTATAAATTTGGAGGAGTAAAAAAAAGACTTTAAAAATAAAGAGCTTCAGAGATCTTCTGCCTACAGAAAATTCAAATAAGGAAGGAAGGAGAAAATATTAGAGATGAATGCTAACCTATTTTTTTCCTTCAATAGAAGGGTGGGGAATGGTTCTGAAAAGATTGCAAAACTCTATTTCATAAAAGATTTATTAGCAGTGACAGAGGGAGATTGCAGAGTGGGACCCTGATAAATGCCTCCCCCCTTTTTTCCCTGCCTTAAAATTATGGGTTCTGTCCATAAAGTACTGATTAATTCATATTCACTCAATGACATATCTTTTTTTTCTCCCCCTAGCAAAGATTGTAAGCATTTTACTTCAACAAATAAAGTACTCTGGGTGAGATGCATACTAATTCATTTAGCACTGAAACTCGTACTACAATTTATGCAGCTGATCACAGCAAAGCAGGAAAGAATCTTTTCTTTGAGTGTGACAAGGCCTGCCATCCTTTCAGCGTTCCCCTCCCCCAAGGCATTATTTATCTCTAAACTTCACAAAATTGAAGACTTATCCAAGACCCTTTAAAAACATAGTGGCATCATAGGTAGCCCCTCCCTAAGAGAGAAATGTCTTTGCTTTTCTAAAAAGTGAACTGTAGCAATTGGAGTCTTTTCTTGTTTAAAGAATCCAGATCAAGTAACTGGTGTCTTATTCTAAATTTCCAGAGAAAATTGGCTGGATTTGAAGCACTGTGTCTCTTTTGGAGTATTAGGTGGTTCAGGAAGAGAAAAAAAAATGTCAAGATACCTAAAGGGAAGAGAAGAGATTTGGGCAGTGGATCAAGAACTGGAGTCAGCTGTTAGCTCAAGTATTTATCTACCTGGGAGAAACACAATGGTATCTCAAGGACTTCTCTGCTTCCTACGGTGGTGCCTGAGAGTCAAGCATTTTTCAATTTTAATGAATCTTTAAAATTGTAAGAGTCCTCCAGTCCCATTTACAATATTGGAAAATGTAGAAAATGACTAGAAAAAGAATGATTTCACCAGCTAGCACTGGGCTAAGCACTGGTCTGAATTAGTCAGGGGTTTTCCACTAGAGATGGTGTTTTGATTCTGGTTGGAAAAACGCTGGACTGTGTCCTGCCTGAGAGCAGATGTTGTGTCTGCCTTGCTCACATGGCACAGTGCTTGGCACATGGTAGGCACTCTCTATGCTGTCAGTGAACAGTAAACAGTAGTGTACATCCCAATTTGATTTGGGATAACCAAATGTAACAGCACATCTAGGGTTGGTGTGTAGGGATGCGAGTTATGTCAAGGGGAAGAACACGTGGGATTCCCAAACCTTGGGGTCTACTGGGGATCCAGGGTATAGAAGTTGTGTTGGAAGGAGACTCTCATAGCTCTGAAGATCCTGAGTTCTATTCAAGCTGACAGTGAGCACTGGCAAAGCCAGGGGATGGTGAATGCTCAGGGAGCTGGTGACTGGCATTGAAGGACAGGAAATCCAGCTGTCGAGGGTTGGGCACAGGACTCTGCTTTCAGCTACTGGGAAGGTCAAGGCTTTTCAGTTGGAAACTTGAAGTGCAAGCCGGAGTACCAACCAGTGATGGAAATAGAATGAACCACGATTGACTCCATTTGGGGACACAATTAGTACCAGTGTCTGGCGTTGAATGGAAAAGCAATCAAGGTGACTCAGTTATCAGGTTCGAGAGGCGTGATTCAGTGAGGGGCAGACTATTTCAGGCTTCTCCTAAAGAAACAACCACCTTGAACATGGGAGAATCAGGTTCATTTTTGACAGAGTTAATTGATACATTGCATACTTCAAGCTTCCTCCTTTAATAATAATGATAGCTAATATTTATTGTGCATCTCTTAATAATATAGGTCAGGAACAGTACATAGCACTTGACTTGCATCTCATTTAGTCCTCATAACAGTTCTGGGTGCTAAGCACTGTTATCATCATGTCCATTTTACAAATAAATGAAGCAAAGGCTTGCAGGGGTTATTTGTGTGAGACTATACATCTAGAAGTGGAGCCGGGGCTGAATGTCTGGATGTACTGAAAAGCCAGACAAACTACTAAAATTCTGAAATTTCCCTATTCAAGTGGATAAGGCATCATTATAAGTCTCTTTTGGTGTCTACACATCCAGGAGATTCCCTCTAGGCCATCCCATGATCAACAGAAGAGTGATTAGTAGAGTAGGATGTCACTGGAGCCAGCATCTTTGCTGAACTAGGTGTACATATTTCTTCTTCTCCTTCTCCTTCTCCTTCCTCCTCCTCCTCCTCTTCTCCTTCATATTCCTCTTTTTCCTCTTCCCCTTCCCTTTCCCCCTCTCCCTCTTCTTTTTTTGAGATAGGGTTTCTACTGTATGGCCTAGAGTGCAATGGCATCATCATAGCTCACTGTAATCTCAAACTCGTGGGCCCAAGCAATCTTCCCACTTAGTCTCCCAAGTGGCTGGGACTTTAGGTGCATGCTACCATGCTTAGCTAAGTTTTCTATTACTTGTAGAGAAGGGGTCTCACTATGTTGTACAGACTGGTCTGGAACTCCTGGGCTCAAGTGATCTTTCTGTCGCCATCTCCCAAAGTTCTGGGATTACAGGAGAGAACCACTGCACCTGGACACTTTTTTTAAATTGAGAAATAAAAATTGTACATATTCATGGTGTACAACATGATACTTTGATCCATATACACATTGTGGAATGGCTAAATCAAGTTAATTAGCAAATGTATTATGTCACATTTTTTTCTGTGGTGAGAGTACTAAAAATCTACTCTTTGCAATTTTCAATTATGCAATATATGATTCTATTTTTAAATTAAATCAGAGCTGTGTACAATAATGCAGTCATGGGGTACAATGTGCTGGTTTTATATGCAATTTGAAATATTTTCATCGAACTGGTTAACCTAGCCTTCATGGCATTTTCTTAGTTATTGTGTTCAGACATTTATAGCAATATATGATTCTTAAGTATAGTCACAATGCTGGGCAATAGATCTTGAACTTGACTCGTCCTCTCTAGCTGAAATTGTGTATCCTTTAAGTTCCCCAATTCCCTCAAGCTGGGTGGTGTATATACTTTGTATCTTACCTTTGGGTGGAGGCAGTTTTCCTGGCGTGCATCCTACCTGGCAGGCTGGGGTAGCATAAACTTAAACTTTCTCTAAGAGACTGTGCGTCCCCCAGGGATCAGAGGAAGAAGCTCCTGCTCAGTGTTCCCCAGCAGGAGCCACAAGGAGGGCCTGGTTGTTTCTCAGCATCGTCAACATCAACCCAACCTCTTTTCTCAGATTTTTAGGCTTTGCCCTCTGTAAAAAGGGCCAATCCCATAATACCCACTTATATCTCCTGCCATTGCTTTCTCTAGGGCAGATGGTAGAATAACAGGAGGCAGGTAATGAACTCCAAGAACGTCTCAGTATTTCAGTGCAGTTTAATGACAAGAACTGGGATCTGAAGGGAGCTGATGTGAGTTCAACTCTTGGCTGCATCAATTATCGTCTGTGCGACCTTGGCTTGGCTATGAAGCCTCTTTCACTCTCTTTGTACAATGGGGTAATTATATCCACCCTCCTAGATTTCTACCATCCCTTTAAGTCTTTTCACCAGAGAAAGACAGAATTAATATCACGATAGATACAGTCCACCACACAATTCGATTGTCTGGTCCTTGGGGGGATGGAGAAACTGGCAGAGCAGCCTATTAATAGTTTCCAAGATAGAATCCTCACCAAATGCTATGCTATCCACTACTCCAAAGCAGACGTGGGCTTTCTGTCTTATTCGTTGTGATGGGTTTGTTTATTGGAGCTCTTCTTTTAGAACTGTCTAGAACTTTTCCAATTTAAGTGATTCTGAAATGACATTTCCAAAACCAGCCTAAGACTTTCCTGTGCTGTCCCTAGCTTCACCTCACATCCCCACGAAAGCACACCCAGGCTTCATTACATTTACCAAGATAGACTCAAATAAATCCTATTGTAGATAAACAGCCTGTAAAATTAACCATGGGTGAGCAGACTGCCTGGAAATGTACTCTTTAAAGGGCATGCTCTTTAAGGGGAGAAACCAACCAAGGAATGGATTTGGAGATAATTTGTGTCTCGCAGGTGTGGCCTGATAAGGCACAGGAAAGCTCACCTTTACGAGTGTAGAAATGCAGTATGCCCATCATCAGGGTAGCTTACATAAGCCATGTCATTTTATTAGAGCAAGATAACTTGTTCAAGTTATTTGTCGTGGGGAGGAACTAATAGGGATAAAAAATAATATAGTAAAATTTGTTAAGTACTTGTTATGTACATTATCTTTTTGGTCTTTAAAGTAATTACATATGATTGGGATGACTGTTCCTGTTTTATGAAGGAAGAATTAACACCCACGAGATTTATGGATTTATTTTAGTTTCCATAGTGAGGAGTTGTGGTTCTCAACCCCAGGGAACATTTAGCAATGTCAGGAGACATTTTTAGCTGTCATAACCTGGGAGTGGGCTGGGAAATATTAGTGGAATCTAGTGGGTAGAGGCCATGAATGCCCCTATAAAGAACTGTGTGACCCCAAATAACAGTGCTGAGGTTGAGAAACCATGAGCTGGGGGAATGGCAATGAACCAGTTTTCTTTTTAAAAATTTTTAAAATTTCAGGGTGGCGCCTGTGGCTCAAAGGAGTAGGCGCAGGCCCCATATGCCAGAGGTGGTGGGTTCAAACCCAGCCCCAGCCAAAAACTACAAAAAAATTTTTTTTTAAATTTCAGATAAGTGTGAGGGTACAAATAACTAGGTTACAGTGTTTGCATTTGTTAGGAAGAGTCCCTCTTGTAAGTGTGTTCTTCACCCAAGAGGCGTGCCATACACCCCACATTGTGCTCAGTCAGTGGGAGCACACCCATTCCCTCCTTCCCTTGTTCTCTTTCCCCTCAACTTGAATTGAATTGAGAATTGAGTTTTTCTCTTATGTGGGTGTGTATTAGATGGTCTACTGGCTTCGTAGTAGTATTGAGCACATCGGATACTTGCTTTTCTTTTCTTTCTTTTTTTTTTTTTGAGAAAAGTCCCATTCTGTCACCCTGGGTAGAGTGTTATGGCGTCATCACAGCTCAGGGCAACCTCCATCTCTTGGGCTCAAGTGATCCTCCTGCTTCAGCCTCCTGAGTAGCTGGGACTACAGGCACCCATTTTTAGAAGAGACAGGGTCTTGCTTTTGCTCAGGCTGGTCTCAAATTCACAAGCTCAAGCCATCCGCCCACGTTGGCCTCCCAGAGTGCTAGGATTACAGGTGTGAACCACCCCATCTGGGCTGGATTCTTGCTTTTCCATTCTTGTGATGCTTTACTACGAAGAATGTGTTTTCACTCCATCCAGGTAAACACAAAAGATAAAAAGTTTCCATCTTCTCTTAGGGCTAAATAGTATTCCATGGCATACACGTACGGTTTGTGAATCCATTCCTCGGTTGATGGGCATTTAGGTTGTTTCCACAACTTGTTGATTGTAAATTGAGCTGGGATAAACAATCTAGCTCAATGAACCAGTTTTTTGATTCCTGGTTCAACACTTGTTTCCAGACAAGTTTTACAATGCAGCGCGTAGTACAATTGCTGTCACTGCTCTCAATTTCTCCAAGCTGATGTGTGCTGATAGTACATGCTTATTTCAGCTGGAATCATTTTGCTTGGTTGTTGAGTCCATTCCTATGGGTCTGTGCAGACAGGTTGTTGGCTATTCTGCATATCACCTCTGGGTCTCACCTCACCAAATTTGGCTGCGACTAACCTGCAGGTGGTAGAGGAAGAGGCAAACAGTAATAATGCCATTTGTAGCACTTCATAATTTTCAAAACACTTTCATATTCCTTTAACAAATACTTATTGAGGAGAAAATAAGTACCAGGTTCTGTTCTAGTTCTGAGCATAAGTAGCAATAGAAACAGACTCTCAGCTCTTGGACCTTACGTATAAGAGGCTGGCACTATAGACAATGAAGAAGGAAGTATTTGATGTGCCAGAGGAAGACAGACACCTCAGAAAACAGCAAAGCAGAGTTGGGGTGCTCAGGAGAGGGGGTAGTGCTGTTGCCACTTCACACAGTGAGCAGAGTGAGCAGGAGAGGTCTAACAGGTAAGCTGGTAATTCTGCAGATGTAAGGATGGGCGGGAGTGAATTGTTTGGATATCAGTGGGTGGGATTCTGAAACTGGTGTGTGCTTGACCAGCAAGGGGGCCAGCATGGCTGAAGTAGGGTGGCCAACATGGGTAGTGGAAGGAGATGGGGTCACAGAAGTAGCAGCAGATGGACTTTGCAAGCCACCGCAGGACTTTGAGTTTAGCTCTGATTGAGATGGCAGCCACTGAAGAGTTTTGGGCAGTGGAGTGACACAATCAGACATAGCTTTCAAAGGTCACTCTGGCCACTGTGCTGAGGGCAAAGTGGAGGAGTCTGGAGTTCTAGTCAGGAGACCAGTCCAAGGCTGTTGCAATACTCCAGGAAAGAAACAACAGTCGGCACCAGAGATGCAGCATTGGAGGTGGTGATGAAATCAATCTGATTCTGAATTTACTGTGGAGGTTGAGCCAATGGGGTGTGGGAGAAAGAGAGGGAAAGGAGATGGCTCTCAAGATTTTGGCCTGAGGAACTTTTCCATTTGAGATGGGGAATCTGTAAAAGAAGCAGGTTTGAGTTCCATTTGAATATTTCGGTGTCAGGTGCTTGCTTATGCGATGTCTAAGCGGAGAGGTCGAGGGATAGCACAGCCTGTAGCATGTAACATTTCCAGCGTGATGTCATAGTCCTCTTGGACCAAAAAACCAGTGTTTAGTTAACATGACCATCATTGCATGTCCTGGAAATGGGGAGAGATAATACTTTTTCTGATTCTAACATAGTATCTGCCTACTGGAGAGTTCTAGACAGAAGGCAGTCAACAGAAAGAAATCTCCAAAAGTGCCAGTTCCTGCAAACTGTCTTTAAACCAAGCTTCTTTTTTTTTTTTTTTTTGAGACAGAGCCTCAAGCTGTCACCCTGGATAGAGTGCTATGGCATCACAACTCACAGCAGCCTCCAATTCCTGGGCTCAAGTAAGTCTCCTGCCTCCGCCTCCCTAGTAGCTGGGACTATATAGGTGCCCGCCACAACGCCCAGCCATTTTTTGGTTGCGGCCGTCATTGTTGTTTGGTGGGCCCGGGCTGGATTAGAACCCGCCAGCTCAGGTATACGTGGCTGGCTCCTTAGCCCGCTGAGCCATAGGCACCAAGCTTCTTTATGACCGTCCCTGATTAGCAAGGGATGGCCCCACTGGGACAGCGGCAGAGAGGGCATCAGAATAAGGTGGCTTCACTCATGAAGACTTCAGCAGGCATGTGATAAACAAGTTCCATGTGCAACCCTTTGTGTTTTACAAATGCAGGTCATTTGGTATTTCTTGAGTCCCTTGTAAACAGCATGAAGTTGAATTTTAAATCTGGATCTCATCAAAGAATGTACTTCTTTTAAAGAGGAACACAGAACCCTATCACATTAGCCGTGATCACAGAATGCCAGTTATCCTGTCTTCTTGTTTTATGGGTCTTTGTGTATGCTGCCTTGATGGTTCCTGTTTCTTTCTTTTATAATTTTTTGGCATTTATTCGAGTTTTATTTGGTCTTCTTCCTCTGTGAACCTATTCTATTGTTTTTCAACTAGTAGTTACCTTTAACTTAAAGCAAATCTTGAGTCTGAATTTCTCTATTTCACATCAAGAATGAAAGAGCATCTTCCCTTGTGAGATGAGATAATTTAACCTCCTTACCCTTCTGTGGCTATGGAACTGTTTCAAGGTTTTGGCCCAAGAAATCACAGACTCAGAACATGTCAGACTCTTACTTTGCAAGGGGGGAAACTGAGGCCCAGGGTAGGGGGAGATTTTCTCCCTTTGAAAAGTACCTGGCTTCTGAAGGGATGAGTTGGAGAGCAAGGTGAGTTACAGGGCATTGAGTCTACCCTCCACCTTCAGCTCAGACAATACTCAAACAACGCTTAAAACCCCTGGACAGATGCGAAAATATGCTAGATTTAGAGGCTTTAAGAAAATGGATTTCTCAATTCATTGTGGAAGTTTAAAAGATTTCCAGGAAATTCTTCCATCTCTACAATAAAAAATGTTAGCCTACATTCTGTTAATCTTTATGTCCACAATGGAAAGCTTTTTGCTTAATAATATCCCTTCCAATATTTGAAGACTATTCCCGAGTCTTGCCACAGACTCCTTTTCTTGAGAATAAATAATCTAAATTCCTTTAAACTTTTTTCATAAATTCTTCTTCCCATTCCATTATTAATCTTTCTAACTTTTCATGAGCTTTCTTCAATTTTTTCTGTTTTGCTTCTGAAATGTGAAGCTAGAAAAGGACAAAGTATGATGGTGCTGATCACATGGCTCACACCCACCTGTGAGTTCCTCGAGAACAGAGGCCCGTGCTTATTCACCTTATACTTCTAGACCAGAGTTGGCAGCCTTTTTTTCTGGGAAAAGCCAGGTAGTAAATATTTTAGACTTTGCATACCAGGAGGCAATGTTCTTTCTTCGGTGAGTGTCTTCTTTCTCCAAATTTTAAAAATATTTTGTATTAAAAATGTATGAATTGGTTCGGTGCCCGTAGCACAGTGGGTATAGTGCTGGCCACATGCACTGAGGCTGGCGAGTTAGAACCTGGCCCGGGCCAGCTAAACGACACTGCAACAGATGATAGGGTGCTGGCCACATACACATAGGTTGGCAGGTTGGAACCTGGCCCAGGCCAGCTAAAACAGCACTGACAACAGTAACAAAAAAATAGCCAGACGTTGTAGCGGGTGCCTGTAGTCCCAGCTACTTGGGAGGCTGAGGCAAGAGAATTGCTTAAGCCCAAGAGTTTGAGGTTGCTATGAGCTGTGATGCCACAGCACTCTACCCAGGACAACATAGTGAGAATGTCTCAAAAAATATATACATACAAATTATTCTTAGTTCAAAGGTTATGTAAAAACAGGCAGTATGGCATATGGGCTGTGATTTGCTGAGCCTTGCCCTAGATCTGTATTTTTTAACCTTTTTTATTGGCACATTTGAACCTATGGTTAAACTTCTACAACACACTTAAATTATGGTGATCAAAAAAAAAGAGTAAAAAAAGAATATACTTACTGTGCTTTGAACTTCTTTCAAAAGTAATTTAATTAGTGATCTTTAAACATTTTCATGGCATACCTAAGATCCTCTCATGGCACACAAGTTGAAAGTCACTGCCCTGGGTCCTAGCACAATATATGGCACAGGGTATTCAGCACATGGTCTAGGTACATGGTCTTCAGTAAAATTTGTTGAATAAATGGAATCATCTATGAAGATCATCCCATAGTTCCTGTGTTTTGTATTCTTGTTTAACACTTCTATTACATTTCTAATTCAATGAGCCTTTCCACTAAGATCTCCAGATCTTCTTCTGTGATACACAACCAGAGACGCACTTTCACATGCTGTTTGTATACAGGTAGCTTTATTGTTCCTCCCTTCATCTGAGATGCAGTAGGGACTCTCTATTCACCTTTCTCTGCTGATGGCTGTGGATCTCACTTTTGATTTAATGAGGCTGTTTTGGATTTTTGTGATTCCAGTGTGTTCGGCATCTGCCCTTGTTAGAAGTCATCTGTGGACTTTACAAATAAGCCCAGGCAATGGAGAAAACCAAACAGCTAAACCCAGTTCAAATTCTTCAATCAGCCCCCCAACACCCCCCCCCCCCGTCCCCAGCTCTGTTTACATTCTTATGGCTCCTACCTGTCCTGCAGGGGTTGGGGAACTCATTTCTACTTATTGTCCTGGAATAGACTAGAAGAAATTAGACAGGCTCACAGAGAAGGCTGGCACTAATGACAAAAGGGAAACCTCCTCCTTTCTTTCTCCTTTGTCTTTGGGCCTGTAGAGAACACTTGTCACAGCCTAAGGGAGAGCAGAGTTCTGTATTAGTTAGAAGCATTTCCATTCTGAGCGGAATCCGGATGAAGCAATCGTGAGCAGCACAAATCCATAGCATCAGGGAGACGGAGCTGCTTTACAGAATGCCTGGAGGCTGATCCCTGAGACGGAGCACATCATTCCTGCCACCCTCTCTGTCCCGCTCCAGTTTCACTTGAATTGATTCCTAGCTCTGCAGATGCCTATTTGATTCAAGTCTCCTGTTTATCTGCAGTGATCTTGTGTTTGCGTGCCTGTTGTCTCTCGACACGAGGGTCCAGTGAAACCACCTCTAAACTGCTGGTGGGTCGACAGGGAGCCACACTCCTTCAGTCCTCAGCATCCTGCCTTGGTACTCAGAGGGGCTATTAGATTTAGCTGGATACAATGTCAAGGCTGGAGGGAAACCAGGCAGGGAGCATTTCTTTCCCTCCAAGCTCCTCACTAGCTATTAGGTGGTTACAACTTTCAGGCCTTTGCCCTGAGTTCCCTAGGGGTGAAATACATTGCCTATGGCTCATTGCATGTACTCTTTTCTCTTCTTCCCCTTCTCTCAACCCATCCTTCTGCGTTGCTGAAATTGCTGTGATCACTACCATTTAAATTGTCCTGGAAAGCTGTATTGTGTTACGACAACTTCTTAACCAGCTGGAGGAAGTTGCAAAATAGCCAACCCAGTGGTGGATCAATCTCTAACATCTTTTCCAAATGTGGAAGTAAAGAAGATGATATCAATTTTAGGGCTCTATTAGGGGGAAATGATCTATGAGGGTTGGCAGATGGCTGGAGGTCACAGCTCAGGTGCTGCCTCTGGTGTGATGATTCAGAAGAAGCCTGGAAGGCAGTGGGAAGTGTGCTCCTGAGTTTTGGTAGAGTCCAAGTTTGGGAATTTATCCATGTGTGCCTTGGATTTGCTGTAATGAGCCACTTCATCCCTCTCCTGCAGCAAACCAGAGTCTGCTGAAAGCTGACTGGCCTTCCTTAGATACAGGAATCAATTCATTTTGAATTTGGGGGGAAAATACCACATTTTTATTAGGCTTTAATTAGTAAACAGTCTCATTCACTTGTGGGGGTCATGCTTCTTCCTTACCTGGTTAAAAGGACAATGTTGGGGGCATTGAATTTGCATATTTCTCATCATTAATGTTTGGAGAGCTACTTTCAAGGTGTTTTAGATTCTGGGTACACATTCTCCTTTTCTGTTTGTGTCAGAGATCCCTCTTACCCTCTGTATCATCAAGATGGGTTCAGCCATGCTGAAACAGCATAACCACTCCAAAATCTCACTGTCTCAAGACAACAAAGGTTTATTTTGTTCTCATACATGCCCATGATGTTCCACATGGGCTGTGTTCACCTTGTTCTCCTTCAGGGATTTCACCATCTAGAGAAGAGGCTGGCAAATTTTTTCTATGAAAGGTCAGTGGGCAGATACTTTAGGCTTTGCTATTTAGGTGGTCTCTGTTGTAGCCATTCAACTATGCCATTATAGCATGAAAATAGCCACAAAGTGGAAAAAGAGGCTTGTGACCATGTTCCAGTAAAATTTTATTTATAAAAACCAACACAGGGCCTGCAGGGGCTGTAGTTTGCCCACACTGTGGTGGGGAGGGGAGGGAAAAGTGGCAAATCTTGTACTGGTTTCTTTAAGGCTTAACTTCTACTCACATTTTGCCATAGCATGTTCCATGGTTAAAACTAACTTCATGAGCGGCTCAGCACCTGTGGCTCAACAGGCTAAGGTGCCAGCTATGTACACCAGAGCTGGTGGGTTCGAATCCAGCCCGGACCACCAAACAATGACGGCTATAACCAAAAAATGGCCTGGTGTTGTGGCAGGCGCCTCCCAAGTCCCAGCTACTTGGGAGGCGGAGGCAGGAGATTCCTGGGCTTGAGCCCAGGAATTGGAGGTTACTGTGAGCTGTGGTGCCACGGCATTCTATCCAGGGTGACAGCTTGAGGCTTTGTCTCAAAAACAAACAAACAAAAAACTAACTTCATGAGGGCACAAAAAGGGCAGTCTTCATGTGAGCTCAGAATAAGGAAAAGCAGAAATAATAGCACCAACCAAGACACATCCCTTCCCTATTCATTTTAGCAGTCATTAACAATAGTCCTTATGTCTTACAACTTAGTTGCTTTGATGGTAGCTAAACACACATTTCCAGGAGTCATTCTAAATATTACCTATGTGACTTTTTTTCTTAAAGACACAAAGGTTCTGTATGTGTCCCTGCACCAATCTGATGAGGTTAAAGTTACCCATCCATCCATTCTCAGGCATTTCAATATCTGCTTACACCATATCCTCCCTTTCACTATTTTTTTTTTTTTATAGTCGTAGATATCTTGGACTCTCTCACCCTTCACTAGGACAGGACTTGGCCTGGGTCTTTCAGACCTTTTGGGCATGAGAGACTCCTTTCTGTGTTCCCAGGGGAGATACAGAGCCAGCTGTCCCCACCAAGGCTGTGGAGCCTTCTCTTGTTTTCCATCATCTATTTCATTATCTTTTACTTTGCACATTAGGAGAGGAGACTTCAGTTCATCCAGGAGAGGGCACTATGCCCCAGCTCTAGATTTCTCTGGCTCTTCTGGGAGAGGCACAAGTTACGGAATTAATGAAACCCATATTCAAACCCTGAAACTGTAGCACCTATCATAAACCACATTAGAAATGTACTCTATAAAAAGAGAAGAAACGCAATTTATTAGGAACTTGTACATCTCAGCATCTACAAACTGCTTTGTTAAATCAACCAAACATTTTTAGTGGACATTCCTTTTCTTACAAAATCAGGCTCTTTGAACCAAAGCCTGCCCTGGTGTTGGCTGCTGAGGCAATGTCCTTGGGACCTTGGGGACCAAGGCTGCTGGTCTGGTCCTGTTGAAAACAGAATAATGTGCTTCTTTCAGACATCTCTTCCTAAAGGAGAGTGAATAGCATTTCAGAAAAACTTAATGCAAGCTGCAGGCAGAAAATATAATGATGCTAAAATGGGAGACGCTAGCATTTCATGATGTGGAGAAATTACCAGGAGTAACTTGGTGGTTATAAACTTTTTGACCTTCCCTCTTGGCTTATTTGCACTTAAGCATTCTGTCTCTGTGATGTGGTTTTTAGAGAATCATCTAAGTCCCCCTATTTTTCACTGCAAATTTCTAGTTAGGTGCCATGCTTTCTCCTTGCCTCTTGAGTATGACTATCAGGTTACTGACCCCCTCGAACTCACTTTTCTGGTCTATTAAATAGGCTTAATGACAGTGCCAGTCTCTGAGGATGTCATGAGATTTTTAGGATCATGTATTTTTTTTTGTTGTCTCTTCTCACAAGTTTCCAGACTGTTTTAATCTTCCCTGCATTTCCCCCTCCCTTTTTTTTTTTACATATCATTGCCATATACATTTCTTTGGAATAAATTTATTCTCAGAAAGATTAGTTATCAACCAAACATAAGACACTAACGATATTAAAGGCAGCTCTCTGGTGGTACCTTTCTCCTGGGGCAGAGGACACACACTCTGTTCCCAATTAATCTTTTTATGATCACACAGAGCATCCAATATATTCTCCGAGGCCTATTAAACCTTTCTTTTCATAGGATTTTCCTGAAATGCTATCTTTTGGAATTTTATTCCCTTTATCTGGTTAGGTTCCTGGATTAAATCAGGTAAAAAAAGATAACATCAGCTTGGCTATTTTCCATGTTCCAAGCACCACGCTAAGCACCCTGTGTACACTGTTTCATTTCATACTCATCAGAATCTGATGAAATATCTTCGTTTAGCAGATGATCAGATTATGGGCAAAAGAAGTTAACCACTTGGTGCAAGTCACCCAGCTGGAAAGTGGCAGGTGAGGCTGGGCCTGCTCACAGTATGTTGACTTCAACCCTGTATTAGATTTTCCTTAAAATGTGTTTCCCTGAGAAATAAACAAATGAAGACCAGACCATATACAAAAACAGAACCGTGGCCTACAATCTGCAACAACCAGGATAGGAAATGATTCTATTATTTATAGTAACCAGCCCAGGAAGTCACTTCCATCTCTTAGTCAGCCTCGCAGGAAGTTAGACCACTATCTCTGGAAATCAGTCCAAACAATAACCCCTGTAACAACTGGCCCCAAACTGGCAAGACTTGATTAATCACTGACAGCTACCCTAACGTTCATCCCCATTTGCAATTTCAGACTAACCAGAGAAAGCCAAATATGCATCCATACTCCTGACATAGGATGCCCAGCTTCTAGTTAGCCTGCTCCAGCTCCCCCAGGCTGATGAGCCTCTAGTTGCAACACCTGAAGCCATCCCTTTTTTCTCTATAAAGCTTTCTCATTCCTTTGCCTGCCTTTAAGTCTTTGCCAAATGCAAGCCAGGGTGGCTGATTCCCTTGTTATAATAGGCCTCAAATGAATAACGAGTCTTTGTTCTCACTGAGTTGGTCTTCATTTATTTTCACACTGTTATGATATGATATGTCTGGGCCACACTGATTCTTTTTTCACCTCCCTCACCAATCAGCTTTCTAGGTTTACTTACATGGGTTTGTGTTGTACTAGTCTGTGTGTGTGTTGGGTTGACATTCCAACTGCAGAGAATTCTGTCTTTCCATCTAAAATTGCTCATGGTATAGAATTAAAACACCATGATTTCATCAACTGAATGGTTGTACTTCTGTAGCGTGAGCTGTTTCTGTTCCAATCTACTACTGCAGTGACTTGTCCAATGGTTTCTCTCAAATGCCCACTTGTATCCAATGTCCACTTTGGTTATTGGATAATGCCTTCATCTCTACTGCTCAGGAGAGGATTTTTGGGAAAGAGAGCAACTTTAGTTCTGAGTCTTGCAGATTTCTCCAACTTCTTGAAAACCTTCTGCCTCACAGCTGCTTCCTCTGTCCCTGGACCAAAGACTGTTCCTCTTATCCTGCCAGAAGGTGCCCCATGGATAAAAACTATCCAGCTCCTGCTCACTCTGGGAATTTCATGTGTGACTAGTGCTTATGTACTCAAATATCATGAGGTGAACAATGAGATTAAGGTAAGTCTGTGCAGGTAACATCTCAGCTGGAAGGTGTGGATTTAGGCCTTACATGCCTTATTTGTCAGAGCATCTGCTCTGCACTCTGGGTTGTGCAGAACTGGTTCTCAAGTCCACTTCATAGGCCCTTACTGTGTGTCAGGAAATTGTGTCAGGGACTAAGGAAACAATGATATATGGGACTTTGGTCCCTGGGTAGAGAGACAGGCCGTACACATACAAGGTAAACAGCAACACACAGTCTTCAGATTCTGAGTGTGGAATGAACTGCTCCTCTGGTTGGCTCCAACAACAGTTGGTCTTAGGCAGTCCTGGTGGTCACCACAGCGCAGTGCAGTTGAAGGCACATTTCTATTCACCCCCTTGTACTGTGATCCCTGGAGGACAGAGACTGACTCTCTGATTCCCAGTAGGCAGGTAAATAGTGTGAGCTACTTGGTCAAAGAGAAGAAAATTCAAGTCTCAGCCCTTTTATATATTAATTACGAGAATGAGGCCAAGTTAGCCTTACTAAGGCCCTGTGCTGTCATCTGTAAAATGGGGACCATAATAATTACAGCAGCCCACCCTCCCTCTCAATTATTTCCACATCAGTGGCACTTGTTAAATACTTAATATCTTTTGCTGTAATTATAAATTCAATTGCCTTGAAATTCCAGTGATATAGAGGATGCATACCTCAGAGTTGACAGGAAGGAAGGATCGCTAAAGTATATCCTGAAAGTTGGGTGCTATCCTGGAGTGTAAGCCAAGAGAATCCATTCCAACATTCCATGGCACAGGAGCAAGTGATAACGTTCTGCAGTGCTTCTGATCAGCACACGGTAAAATCAAACATCTAGTGAACGATGGGGGATGGGCCACACGAATTCATCACTTAAAATAAGGGTTGAAACATTTAAGAATTTCTGTTCCACCCTGGGGATGTTGGCACGTGCCCTTCTGCAGCCACATGGTAGAACACTGATTTATTTACTGGGGTTTTGGAAGAAAGGTTTAGGTTGTGAGGAGAGTTGAATAAAAGAGGTGGATAGTCCTAAGGAGGAGGAGTATTTAGTTAAATACATTTCGCAGGGAAGAAAATTGGAGGGGCTGTAAGCTCACAAGCTCTCATTTTGCATATCAGTGCTGTGAGTTCCCTTTCTCCCAAATAAGGTGAATGCTTCCTCGTCTTGAGAGCTGACTGACACAGCAAACGTAAACACAATGCCTAATAATCTTGAATACTGGAGATAGTCCAGTATTATTTTTCTTTTCCATCCTTCCAGTGACAGGAATACCATATACAATGCAGAACAGTTATCCCAAGATAGGAAATGAATGTATCAAAAATAATTAACTGTTTTACTCAGGAACAGTGAGACTGAGTCTGCTGATTACCCTCCAAAATCCATATTCCTTTACTTCTACTGTCATAGAATCCTTCATTTTAGATGGGCCACAGCTGCTTGGAGTAACAACTCCATTTTCCAGACTTCTGGGAGGCGAGGTGTGGCCATGGGCAAGGATAGGGAGAGGGGAGAAGGGTGTGTAACCCACCAGGTGTTTCCGTAAAGAAGGATTGTGTGCTCTCGTCCTTCCTGTGTCTCCTCTGCAGCCTGGAGTGTTGATGTGATGCTTGGAGCTGCATGGAGCAGAACTCTGCACCCCAAGGTGCAGGCCTTGTTGGAAGATGCTTGGGTCCCTGATGACTATGGAGCCACCACATTAGTACTGGACTGCCAGTGCTTATTAGAAGGAGAGCACACTTCTATCCAGTGCACTGTCGAGTGGGTTTTAATCATTTTTTTGTTGTTGTTGCTTTTTTTGAGACAGTCTCATCTTGTTGCCCCTTTTAGAGTGCCGTGGCATCGTGGCTCACAGTAACCTCAAACTCTTGGGCTTAGGCAATTCTCTTGCTTCAGCCTCTCAAGTGGCTGGGACTACAGGTGCCCACTACAACACCTGGCTATTTTTTGAGATGGGGTCTTGCTCTGGCTCAGGCTGGTCTTGAACTCCTGATGTCAAGCAATCCATCCGCCTCAGCCTCCCAAGTGCTGGGATTACAGGTGTGAGTCACCACGGCATGCCTGGCTTTGGCTATTTACAACAAAACCAGTCCTAATCATCTTTTCGTCATTGATATAGTCATTGAAAGACATGGTTTTAAAAGGACCTGAACATTTTAAGAGACAAAGTTAAGGCCCCAAAGGAATGTGGTTCCCTTATAAGATCTTATTTTTAAAAAATTCCATCCCATGAACATAAAGAAGGAAAACAACCACCCCCATTGGGTTCCAATACAAAGGCTGGCAAAGCCAAAACTTTCATTTCACATTATTCACCAATGAAGAAGACACAGTGTTGGTGTGAACATGTTTCTGTATTCTAAACTTCTCCATCAATTTAGCCCTGGCCGTCTGAAATTGCTATGAACCCTGGCCAGAGTAATGATCGAATAATGGCACTTCTTTCTGGATTTGAATTTTGGGATGATTTGTAGGTGGTATGAAAAAATGGTATCTATATATTTGATGTTTGTACAACATACACATTTTAAAAATCAGGACTGTACCCACAGCATAATCATCTCAGTTTGCATTCACATCTTATTGCTGATAGTTTATTAATTAATAATTTTATAACATTCAAAAGCAACAACAACAACAACAACAACAA
>CAUYON010173304.1:0-10556 GCA_963573935.1 Arctocebus calabarensis | reverse complement strand
CCCGGGCCCGCCAAACAACAATGCTGGCTGCAACCAAAAAATGGCCGGGCATTGTGGCGAATGCCTGTAGTCCCAGCTACTGGGGAGGCAGAGGCAAGAGACTCGCTTGAGCCCAGGAATTGGAGGTTGCTGTGAGCTGTGGATGCCATGGCACTCTATCCAGGGTGACAGCTTGAGGCTCTGTCTCAAAAAAAAAAAAAATTTTTCTGGCATCTTAGTAGAAATTGCATTAACCTGGCTATCAGTGTGGGGAGAATTGACATTTTTACTATATTTGGCTTTCTAGGTGATGAACACAGTTAGTCTGTCCATTTATTTAGATCTTTTATCAGCACACAAATCCTATATATATTCTGTTAGAGTTATGCTTGTATATCTTTTTTGGAGTGATTATAATTCATATTGTACTTTTAATTTTTTTAAATTTCTTCATTGCTACTTATAAAAATGAAACTAAAATTTTGGTTAATCTTTAATCCTGTGACTTTTGTGAGTTCACTTATTAGTTGGAGCTGAAGAGGAAATGCACCTAGTCTTTCACTGTTAAGTTTGATTTATCTGAGAGATTTTTATAAAAGTTATTTATCTAGTCAAGAAAATTCTTCCCTATTCCTACTATTTTGAGTTTTTTTTTATTATGAAACTATGTTGAATTTTGTCAATTTTTTCCTGTATCAATTGTTATAAACATGTGATGTTTCTTCTTTAGCTTGTTAATATGATGGATTATATTTATTTAAACATTAAACCAGCCTGGCATTCCTGTATTTTATTCCAGGACAAATCCCATGTATCAAGAGTTTATATTTTTTATTTCTTTATTTTTCAGTGAAACCCTGATATCAGACTTAACATATGTATTTTTTAATTAGGCTGATTTTTATTTGCTAATATTTTGTTAAGGAGATTTATTTGCACTTAAGGTCATGAAGGTATATTGCTTTTTCATTTTTTTCTGTTGTACTATCTTTCTCTGTTTTTGATATCAGTCAAAATGCTGGCCTCGTAAAATAAATTGGGGTGTGTTCCCTCCTTTTCTATTTTTGAGAAAAAATTTTGTAGACTTGTGTTAATTCTACTTAAAATTTTCTAGATTTCCCAGCAAAACCATAGGGAGCTGGAGATTTCTCCTGTGGTTTTTAAACTATAAATTCAATTCCTTTAATAATTAATGTAGCTATTCAATTTGTCTATTGCATATTGAATTGTTTGTAATAGTTTGTGCATTTGAAGGAATTTGTCCATATCATCTAAGTTGTTGTTTGTTGTACTCCTTAGTGTAATGTTGATATTTAAAGGGTTTGTTTCATTCTCATTTTGGTGATTTGGTAATTCTTTTAATATTTTCAAAGAACAACTTTTTCTTTTATTGATGTTCTCTATTGTGTTTCTATTTTCAATTCCATTGATTTCTACTCTCATATTCATTATTTCCTTCCTTTTGTTTGCATTAGGTTATTTTGCTCTTTTTTTTCTAGATTATTTTATGGATGTCTAGAGGTAGGCACTTAATCGATTATTGATTTGTGATCTTTTCTCTTTTTCAATGTGTACATTTAGTACTGTACTATACATTTTTTTTCCAAATACTGCTTTTGTCATGTCCCATAAATATGTTGTATTTTCATTTTCATTTGGTTTGATATTTTTTATTTTCCTTCAGAAATGCTTTTTTTTTTTTTACCTTTTTTTTGCATGCATGTATTACTTAGAAGTATGTTATTTACTTCTCAAGTTTGGGGAGCTATCCTGGTTATCTTTATGTTGTTGATTTCTAGTTCAATTCCATTGTGTTCACGGAACACAGTCTGTATGATTTAAATTCTTCAACATTTGTTGAAGTTCCTCTTATGGCCCGGGTTATGATCTACCTTAGTAAATGTTACTTGGCTACTTGAAAAGAATGCTATCATTGAGTGGAGTGGTCTGTCAGTGTCGATTAGCTCCTATTGGTTGATGGTATTGTTGAGTTTCATTATTCTCACTGAATTTTTGTTCAGTTGTTTCATTTATTGTTCAGAGAGAGGCGCTGAAGTCTCCAAGTATAATTGTGAATTTCTCTAGTTCTCCCTTAAATTCTGTCAGAGTTTGCTTTACTTATTTGCAAGTCAGTTGTTTTGTACATACTCATTTAGGATTGCTATGTCTTCTCTGTGGATTAACACTGTAATCATTATGTAATGATTCTCTTTGTCTCTCATAGTATTTTTAAAAATTTATTTCAGTAGATTTAAGGAATACCTGTGGTTCTTTGTCACGTAGATGAATTGTATAGTACTGATGTCAGGGATTTTAGTGTATCCATCATGGAATACCTATCACTATAATTTTTGTGCTGGTTTACTTTATCTGACATTATAGCCTTTTGTGCTTTCTTTGATAAATGATTGCATCATTTTTTCTATTCTTCTACTTTAACCTTCCACTGTTGTATTTAAAGTGTATCTACGTATATAGATAATATATATATGATTCATTTTTTTCCACTCTGAAATTTGTCTTTTTGATGATTTAGAAGACTTTTGTGTAATGTAATTATTAGTACATTAAGGCTTGTGTCTGCCATATTGCATTTTGTTTTCTGTTGTTTTCTCCTTTTTTCCTTCTCTGTTTTTTCTATTTTTCTACTGGTTACTTAAACACATTTAGAATTTCAAATTTTGGACTTATCATGTTTTTTAGCGTATCTCACTGTACAGTTTTTGTGATTTATCTTAGTATTACATTACATTACAAATACATAACTTATCAAAGTCTATTGTTGTTGATGTTTCACCAATTTGAGTAAAATGTAGAAACTTTACCTTCTTAAGTCCCTTTATCCTCCCCCATTTATAATACATTTGTTATAAATGTTTTCTCTACCTGCAGCAATATCCACTTCTGACCATGTCACAATTTTTGTCTCAACTATCAAATTTATTTAGAAAATTGAAGAAGAGAAGTCTACTGTATTTGACCATATTTTCACTCGCTCTATTGTTTGTTCTTTTCCTCTGATGTTCCAAAATTTCTTCCAGTATCATTTCTATACCAATTCAAGTACTTCTTTAAGCCTCTGTTTTAGAGTAGATCTATTAGCATCCAATTCTCTTGCTTTTCCTTCCTCTAAGAATGTCATGATAGCCACTTCATTCTATAATAATATTTTTACTAGATATATATTTTAGGTTTATGTTTTCTTTCAGCAACTGAAAAACCTTGGGCTACTTCTTTCTGGACTTCATAATTTCTTCATAAACTTATTTTTGAAGTTATATATACTGTCATTTCATTTACTCTTTTCCCTATACATAAGATGTCATTTCTTTCTTTTTTCTCAAGATATTTTTGGTATCAATTTATTTGGATTATTTTCTTTGGGGTTTTCACACCTTGAATCTTTAAATTTAAGTCTTTTGCCACATTTAGGGACTATTTGGTCAATATTCCTTCAAACATTCTTTCAGCATCACCCATTTCTCATTTCCTTCTGGACTACAATGACATGAATTTAATGTATTTTGTTATAGTCACACAGATTCTTCAGCATGAAATAATAATAAATATTATGAAAACCATCACAAAAATAAATTGGTGTTTACTGAGTAAATTACTCAAATGTACAATGTACTAAACTGACAAATAATATAAAATATGAAGAGTTCCTCATCTAATCAAGAAAGTAAATCCATTCTGTATAACTTTCCTACAGCAAAAACCCAGATTCATCTCATTTCAGTAATTATTTTAAAATATTTAAGGAAGAAATAACACTAATTTTATGCAAACTTAAAAAAAAGAAGGAAAAGAGAGAACACTTGCTTACAAACACTTTTTATGAGATCAGTGTAATATTTACTTCAAAATCTGACAAGAACTATATAACAAAAATAAGTTTATAGACTCATTACTCTTAGGCATTGCACATGTTTTGTTTACATACTTAGTTTTTTGCCCATAATAAGTCAAGGACTTAGGCATGCCCCCTTCCCAGACAGTTTGCACCTTACCCAATAGATGTGAATTTACCCATCCCCTCCTCCCCTCTCTACCAGCTTGCTTTTCATTGAGATTTACTTCCATATGTGCACTTAAGTGTTAATGGATCATTTCCAACCTGGTATTGGATACATGTGTTTGTTTCTCCAGATTCTTAAGAAAATGTTAGCAAATTGAATTCAGTAATACATAAAAAGGATACGATTATGATCGAGCAGAATTTATTCCAGGACAAGGTTGTCCTAACCTTGGAGAATGAGTTCATGCAATTCACTATATTAACTGACGAGAGAAGATAACAAGACCTACTATGTAGTATATTAGATAGAATAGCATAGTGTCAATTGTGGGCAAACTGGACCACAGAACAGAATACGAGAAACAGCCCTCTCCAAAATACAATGCTCTGGTTTATAACAGCACCGCAGAACAAGAGGGAATAATAGTTTTGTCAGTAAATGCTTCTAGGTTGTTTGACTACCCATGAAAAAATTTACATGACACCTACTCAAATCAGCCATAGATGCCAGATGGACTGAAATTACTTAGTAGAAAGTAACACTGAAGCAAGCCAGGCCTTTAATGTCCCTTGACGGATAGTTTAAGAAAATTACAATTTCTTTTTTTTTTTTTTTCCTTTCTTTGAGTCTTACTATGTCACCCTGGGTAGACTGTCATGGCGTCACAGCTCACAGCAACTTCAAACTCTTGGGCTTAAGCAATTCCCTTGCCGCAGCCTCCCAAGTAGTTGGGGCCACAGGCACCCAGCACAACGCCAGCTATTTTTTTGTTGTAGTTGTCATTGTTGTTTGGCAGACCCAGGCTGGGTTCAAGCCCGCCAGCCTCAGTGTATGTGGCTGGAGCCCTAACCACTGAGCTACGAGTGCCGAGACGAAAATTACAATTTCTTTATCAGGTATAGTCCTGTACAGATTGTCCATTCTTTCAGTTTTGAAAATTTACCTAAGCCATAGATTAAAGAAGTGTTCAAATTATTTGCCACTCATCTCATGGAGAGGTAGATTATATTTCCCATCCCTTTGAATTTGGTCTGGCACTATCTTACTTTGACCAATAGCCTGTACTAGAAATGACGACTCACAAATTCTGAGGCTAAATCTAAGGAAGTCTTGCAGCTTTTATCTTCCTCTCTTCAAAAACATGGTCTTGAGACCTCCAGGTTCTTCAGATAAAAAAATCTGTCCTGATTAGTGATAGGAACACCTCCACTTGAGGCACATTAGAGACATTGGAAACACATACAGAGTGAGTGTCCCAGTGACCCAGTTGAGCCTGCAGAGGATTCCAGCCCCAACTGCCATCTGACTGCAACCATGTGAAGGATTTCCAGTGAGAGCCACCTACTGAGCTCAGTAAACTCCCAGAGCTTTGAGAAGTCATTACGTGGCTAAAATTTTAAGCCACTAAATTTTGAGAAAATTTCTTAGACAAAAGTAGTTAATGAAAATAATTTTTTCCAGAAATTTTCACCTAAAATGTGAAATCCTATGGTAAAAAAAGTTCTTTATAACATCCTCCTGGCATCTTTTTAATGTCTGTAGATCTATAGTAATGTTTTCTTTTTCATTCCAGATGTTGACAGCTCATAATTTGGATTTTTTTCTATCTTCCTGTTTTTCTTTTTAGTCTTTCAGGTGATTTATCAAAAAAAAAAAAAAAGGAAAGAAAAAGATAACTTTGGGCTCTGTTTAGTCTATTTTCTTTGTTATACATCTATTTTCAATTTTATTAATTTCCTCTCATCTTTGTTTCCTCCTTCTATTTTTTGAGTTAAATTTGCTTATCTTTTCCCAGATTCTTAAATTAAAAACTTAGCTCTGATTTTTATATATTTATCCTTTTACAGTATATACAAAAAAATCTATAAATTTCCTTTTAAGGTTATTTTGTTACATGTCGAAACTTTTGAAAATCCATTTTATTATTTATTATAAATTATTTGCTAATTTCTTTGGCAAGCCATAGATTATTTAGAAATGTATGCTTCAATTCTCAAAACCTGGTGATTTTCTCAATCTTATTGATAAGTAATTTGACAAGATTGTGGTCAGAGAATATATTATGTATGATTTTACTCTTGTGAAAGTTATTTAACAGCTATAATATATGTTCTATTTTATGGATATTCTTCCTGAAATATAATGCTTTCTAGGATAGCATGAGCACCCTAGTCCAGGCACTGTCCATTAGCTTCCTTTGCAAAGGCTACTCACTTGCAAGCCTCACCAGCACTCAGAGCCCAGGGAATGTCCTCTTTCCCTCAGCTATGATGTCTGTGGGTGGACTGGTTCCTCAGTCAGGGAGACAAACTAATCACAGGTCTTTGCTGTCCTCTGAGATTGAGGCCTAGGGCTCACAGCTTAGAATACAACATGTGAAAGGGTTTTAGTTGTTGTTTGTACTTTTAAAAAAATGTAATCTTGATAATTTTATTTCTAATTTAAAAATAAATGACTTTACATTGAGTGTGGAAAAAACAAATATAAATAAATATATTTTCTGGAATTACTGGATTCAACATATATCTCAATTGTAAATGCCAATTAGGTCAAGATAATTGAAAGTATTGTTGTGACTTGATTTCCTTGCTGACGTTTGTTTGCACAGAACTAAAGAGATGTTTTCTGCCCTCTATCTACCTCCCAACTTCCCACAGCACCACAGAGAACAAAGCAGAAGTTCTGGAAGGAGCTAAGCCTCAGAGTTAAAGCATTCTATAATAGACATACCCTTATTTGACAATGTGAATGTTACTTCTTTGCATTATTATTATTAATATTGCTTAATATTTTGATGCAGTAATCATCTGATTTCTTTTCTGAATGTATTTATCTTCTTTCATTCTTTTTGAGGTTTTTGTTTCTAGCCCTTATCTTAAACACTTTTTAATTCTGTGAAGGCAAAAATTGGAAACCTAATAAACACATGTATATGTAAAAAAAAAAGTTCTGGAAGGAGATTAGCTGTCAGAGAAAAGTAGAAACATATTATATTGGGGACACTACAGATTTCAATTCATCACATAAATCCATAGGACTATTTAAAACGTTGCTGGTTTCTCCTTACCCCATCACCATCTCCATTTCTGTGCCAGACCCATGTCGAGATTCAGCAGATGATCCTAGGAATGGAATAAGAGAATCCCTGCTCACCTACACAGAATTTGTCCATCTCTGGAATTTGGAATTTAGAATGTGCATTTCATCTATGACTCTTTGGAGTCTTGAAAATAAGATTCTTTCCTAATTTATCCATTTAGTTTAGTTTATACATTTTTTTTGTTTTTATAGTGACAGTAATAATTCTTATAATTTTCTATGTACTTATTGACATTATGATTGATGATTTTTTTTCAGTCCATGTTTCATTCATTTAAAGCACAATATATTATTCCTTTGTATGGCCATGCCACAATTTACCTTTCCTCTGTCTAGAAATTCAGAATATTTCTTTTCTCTTCTATTACAGTTTTTATACTTTATCTTAGACATATATATGAGAGTTTATCTAGATGTATTACGGCTATAGTGGATGTACTGAATTATTCAAACTACCCAAGGGGCATACCAATATGTGCTCATATTGCCGTACACTGTACACAAATGTCACCTTGTAGTATGTTGTCACTTCAAATATTTTATAGCTTTCTGATGTACAGAATTTTTATAATCAAGACTAATTTATCAGTTTGTCTTTTAGAAATTTTATTATTCCAAACCCTACTTCAACAAACAGCCAATTTTGTGTCCTTGAGCACATGTAAGATTGTTTTTTTAAGATAGATATCTTTTAAAAAGTGGATTTTCGTTGTCGTCAAGCATGTAACATTTGCATTTTGAATGTTAATAGATACTATTAAACCACCATCCACTCAGACTCTTAATAACAGTATATGAGAAAATCTCTTCTCACAGAATCTTCTAAATCATTGATTAAAAAACAATTATATCTGCCAATTTAGAGGGGGAAATAATTCATCACACTGCTATTTGAATTTGCATTTTTCTGGTTATTGGTGAGTTTGAGAAAATATTTTAAATTTATTGACTATGAAGATATTCTCTTCTGTAAATTGTCAGTCTATATCTTTTGCCCAATTTTCTGTTGGGTATTATTGATTTGTTGAGAATTTTACATATGTTTCAAAGTTTTCCTGGGCCTCCAAATTTCTTTTCATTTTGTTATTTTCTCCATGCAAAGAAATTTGTAATTTTATTCAAATACTTTTTATTTGTGTCTTCTGGATTTTCTATCTTGCTTAGGGAACTTTAGTTTTTAAAAGATACTTTCCTAAGAAGAATATATTCCAGCTCCATCCATGTAAACATTAAAGAGGTAAAGTATCCATCTTTTTTAAGGCTGCATAATATTCCATGGTGTACATATACGACAATTTATTAATCCATTTGTGGATCGATGGGCACTTGGACTTCCTTTTACAAGGGTACATGTTAAATCTACTAACTGTAGAATAAAAATGTCTTAACACAATAACTAAGAAAATGAGGTGAAGGCTATGTTAACTAGTTTGATGAAAGTATTTCAAATTGTATATAAAACTAGCACATTGTATCCCATAATTGCATTAATGTACACAGCTATGATTTAATAAAAAAGATTTTAATAGGTTTGCTAAGGTATAATTTATATACCACAAAATTTACTAATATTCAAAATTCAATGATTTTATTAAATAAACATATACAACTGCCATCACAGTCCAACTTTAGAACATTTCTATCACCTCCAAAATTTTTCTATTTACACTTTATTCCCATCTCTATCCCAAGCCCTAGGCACCTGCTGATCTGCTTTCTGTGTTTCTAAAGGTGCCTATTCTAGACATTCATGTAAATGAAATCATGACATGTGGTCTTTTGTGTCTGTTTCCTTCACTTAGTATAAGTTTTTGTAGCATGTTTATCATCATTTTATCACTTTTTATTTCTTTTCTCCTTTTTATTTGTGTAAATGTGTGAGGTACAAGTGTACTTTTGTTATACACACAGATCGGGTGTGGTGGTGAAGTCAGGGGTATTAGAGTATACATCACCCAAACAACGTGAGCTGTACATTAAATAATTAAATAATGTCTTCTCGCCCCGCAGTGCAGGGGACTAGCTTTGCCCTGGAAGAACCACCTTTATAATCACAGTGTCTCCCCTGCCAGATAAGTATATATTTTTGTTTCTTTCCATTGATGAATAGCATCATATGTGCAGAAATAGCACATTTTGCTTAGCCATTCACTAATTGAAGGATATTTGGTTTCCACTTTGGGCCTGTTATGGCTAATGCTGCAGCCATTTGCACACATATCTTTGATAGATTCCAAGGAGTGAAACTCCTGGATCACATGATAAATGTATATTAATCTTTTAAAGAAATTCCCAAATTGTTGTTCAGAGTACTCTCACCAGCAATTCATTAGGACTCAGTAGGTCTATTTGTCTTCTGACATAATTATGATAGTAAGAGAAATAATCATGACTGTTTTATTAATTTTATACTTTCATGTTTCAATTTTATTCAGCAGTGATCCATTTTGTTGAAAGTAATGAATTTGGAATATACCTTACCAACAGTTAAACTCTCCATTTATCTTAAGCTAAATCTCAACTGCTTGAGATTATAATTCTGGACTCTCTTGTACTGGTGTATTTAATCAATAATGGATCAGTACAGTCCCCGAGTGTATTTACTAAGCTAGGTATATACCATGTTTCAACATCCAATAGAGCTAGTTATCCCTTATTATGCTTCTTTTTTTTCAATACTTTCCCTAGAAAGTATATTTTCCTCATAAAAATTACATATCAGCATACTGCATTAAATTCATTTCACTTGCTTTTGTTTTATTGTAATTTGATTAATGAATGGAATTTAATATACAAATTAGTTTTTTAAAGACTCAGAACCTTAAACTGAGAATGCCTATCAAGAATCTATAAGCCCAGCCAGGTGTCGTGGCAGGTGTTTATAGTCCCAGCTACTCGGGAGCCTGAGGGAAGAGGATAGCTTGAGCCGAAGTGTTTGAGGTTGCTATGAGCTATGACACCATGACACTCTACTCACGGCAACAGAATGAGATTCAATTTCACACACACACACACACAAAAAGAATTTATAAGCCTTCATGAGCAAATTTACTAAAATACTAACAATCTAATGATCTGTAAATGAAAACTACTATTGTATTGGAACACGATTTTCCCTTTCTCTTTTCTATTTCTTGCCCTTGAAGCTATATGAAGCACATAATTTTTCACTCAACCTTTATTTGAGAAAAATTTAATAAAGTAATTCGGCACTAGGTGACTGCAGCTGCAAGGGAGGCAACAGGGCTGGGTACAAAGGGGACAGGGAAGAATGGAGATAAGGTGCTGAGCCAATATTGGGACTTTCAGGCCAACGGCATAGGCTGAGGAGTCATCAGGAAGGACATTGGTCTGCAGGGTCTCTGAACAGGAGTGAACAAAGTCCTGAGAAAGCGCTCTCTGTCAGGAAGAACAGGAGCCAACCAAGCAGGAAACCTTTTCATGCTGCGAAGCTGG
>CAUYON010173302.1:0-12462 GCA_963573935.1 Arctocebus calabarensis | reverse complement strand
AAGGGAGGGTTATGATGGCTCAAGCCTGTAATGCCAGCATTTTGGGAAGCAAAGGCAGGAGGATTGTCTAGGGTCAAGAGTTCAAGAAGAGCCTAAGCAACATAGCATGATCCCACACCTACAAAACAAAAGTAATTTTTTTTCAGTTTTTAAAGAAATCAAGTAGGAATCACAGAATTGAAAACTATAATAATAAGGATGAAATACTAGCTAAAGGGTTTCATATGAAGATTTGAGCACACAGAACCAATAAACTGGAGATTATGAGTCTGAGGAGCAGAAGAAAAAGAATGAAAAAAGAAAGTACAGAGCTAAGAGGGACACCTTGGGACACCATCAAGTAAGTAAGAGTACTAAAAGGGGAGGAGAAAGAGGAAGAGAAATAAAAAAAAATTTGAAGAAATAATGGCTAAAACTCCCCAAATGTGATGCAAGACTTGACTCTTCACACTCAAGCTCAGCAAGGATCTACACTGAGAAACATTGTAACTAAGCCATCCAAAGCCAAAAAAAAAAAAAAGAGAGAGAATCTTGCAAAGCAGCAAGAGAGAGGCGACTCACCTCTCTTGCATAAGAGATTCTAAACAAAACTAACATTGGTTTCTCATCAGAAACCAGGGAGGCCACAGGCAGTGGATGATTGTCAACCAAAAACATCTGGCCAAACCATCCCTCAGAAACGAAGTACAAATTAAGACACTCTCAGATAAACAAAACTGTGGAAATTTGTCACTAGTAGATTAACCCTATAGGAAATGCTAAAAGAAGTCTGTAAGCCAAAGTGAAAGGACAATATGCATTAATTTGAATGAAAGAACATCAATAAAGAAATAACTCCTGGTTGGGTACAGTGGCTCACGTCTGTAATCCTTGCACTGTGGTAGGCTGAAATGAATAGATTACCTGAGCTCAGGAGTTCAAGACCAGCCTGAGCAAGAGCGAGACCCCCATCTCTAGTCCCAACTACTCTGGCGGCTAAGGCAAGAGGATCACTTGAGCCCAAGAATTTGTGGTTGCTGTGAGCTCTGAAAGTACAGCACTCTACACAGGCAACAGAGTGAGACTGTCTCAAACAAAACAAAAACAAAAAAAGCACATGAATGAATTAATAAACTGTGGTATATGTAGAACATGGAATACTATTCAATCATAAAAAAATGGAGATTTTGAAAAAATTAAAAAAAAAAAGAAAAAAGGGCAGTGCCTGTGGCTCAAAAGAGTCAGGAGCCAGCCCCGTATGCCAGAGATGGCGGGTTCAAACCCAGCCCCAGTCAAAAACTGCAAAAAAAGAAAAAGATCGAGATTTTGTATGTTTTATAACAACCTATGTAGATTTGGAGAACACTCTCCTAAGTATCACAGGAATGAAAAAACAATCATCACATGTACTCAATACTAAGTTGAAAATAGTAGATTAACAACTAAGTGTTCACTTTGGAGAAAACCTCAATTAAATTCCAGAAGGGGTAAGGAGGAGAGTGGGTTCACCAAGTTCCACACAAGGGATATAATACATGGGTGTAATGCCACACCTTCTGGGGAAAGGAAACAAGTCCAACTTGGACTCAACCTTACAAATGCAAACAGTGTAACCTAATCGTGTTTACCCTCACATTATTCTGAAAAAAAAAAAAAATTTTTTTTAAGACAGAGTCTCATTTTGTTGCCCTCGGTAGAGTGATGTAGCATCACAGCTCACAGCAACCTCCAGCTCTTGGGCTTAGGCGATTCTCTTGCCTCACCCTCCCATTGTAGCTGGGACTACAGGCACCCACTACAATGCCTGGCTATTTTTTGTTGCAGTTTGGCCAGGGACGGGTTTGAACCCACCACCCAGTATATGGGCCCAGTACCCTACTCACTGAGCCACAGGCATCACCCATATTCTTAAAATTTTTTAAAAGAAATTAAAAATTTTCTAAAAAGGAAAAAATCAAAGATAACTACATAGGTAAATAGACAAATCAGTATTATATTTTTAAAACTCTTCATATTTTTTGTGAATCATTTAAAATACATATGTATGAATGATAATTATAAATCTATATTAATCAACATACATTTATAAAGATATAATTTGTAAGGCCAGGAATTGAGACTTAGGCCTGTAATCCCACACTCTGGGAGGTTAAGGTGGGTGGATTGCCTAAACTCAGGAGTTCAAGAACAGCCTGAGCAAAAACAAGACCCAGTCTTTATTAAAAATAGAAAAGCTAGCCTGGGCATTGTGGTGGGCACCTGTAGTCCCAGCTACTTGGGAAGGTGAGGCAAGGGGGTTGCTGATCCCAAGAATTTGAGGTTGCTATGAACTATATGACACCACAGAACAGCACTCAGAGCAACAGAGTGAGACTCTGTCTCAAACAAAAGAAAGCAAAACAAAAACAAAACCCACCGATCAAATCAATGTGTCTGGAAATAAGATAAATTTTAAAACTAATTTTAAATTAGTTGGGGGTGGTGTCACACACCTGTTCAGTAGTCCCTTCTGCTTAGGAGGCTGAGTCAGGAAGCTAGCTAGCTTGAGCCCAGGAGTTCAAGACTGTGGTGATCTATGACTGTGCCACTGTAATCCAGCCTGGGTGACAGCAACAGATTCTGTCTCAAAAATTAACTACTTAAAAGAAATAAAATTTTTAGAAAATAAATATCTTTCTTACCTAAAAATAACAACAAACAACAAAAGTTGAAGTATTCATATATGCTACTATGTGGATAAACTTTAAAAATTTTATGCTTTGTGAAAGACAGAAAAGGCTATATGGTGTGTGATTCCATTTAAATGAAATATCTAGAATAGGCAAATCTGTAGAGTCAGAAAGCACATTAGTGACTTCCAAGGTCTGGGGGAATGGGGACAATGGAGAATGACTATAATGGGTACCTGTTGGGGTCCTGCCCCAGGGTCAGGGTCCAATAAGACCTATGGAACTGGCACAACCGACGGAAGAAATACAAAGTTAGAAATGACGATAAAGAAAGAGACATGAGACACAGAATAGACTTGTTTTCTTTTGTTTTAGAGATAGAGTCTTACTTTGTCATCCTCTGTAGATTGTGAATTTTTTGTGTGTGTATAACAGAATCTTACTATGTTGCCCTCGGTAACATAAGGGCAACAGAATCTTACTATGTTGCCCTCGGTAAGTATGTTGCTGTAGTGTCACAGCTCACAGCAACATCTAACTCTTGGGCTTAAGCAATTCTCTTGCCTCAGCCTCCCAAGTAGCTGGGACTACAGGTGCCTGCCACAATGCCCGGCTTTTTGTTGCAGTTGTTATTGCTGTTTAGCTGGCGCAGGCTGGGTTCAAACCTCCTACCCTTGGCGTATGTGGCTGTCACTGTAACCACTGTGCTACAGATGCCAAGCCACACAGAATACAATTTTCAAAAGTGCTCAGGGGACCACCGCCTGTTCGTGGGCTCCAGTGAGTGGCCCCCAAGTCCTTGTTCCACTCAGTTTTTGTTGAAATCTATCTGCTCAAGTGGTAAGCTGAGGGGGGGAATAAAGACACCAGCAGTTTCTCTGAGTGAGCATATCAGCTCCTATTGTTATTACTATTAACTTTAAGGATTTGAATAGTTTTGAGGAATCTGAAACTTGAGTCTTGTGTGTGGGAAGCCTCCTGTCTGGAGTCACACACACAGATTCCTAGGGAAGTGTTAAGCTCTGCTAGTTCATTGTAGAATAAAACACCAGTGGTGTCAATCTCCTCTGAGGAATCAGTGGGAGAGAGGCATTTTCCTCTCATCACCACCACAGAGGATTTTCCTCTGCGATAAGGGATGTTAAGCCCTCCTCCCCATATCTGAGGGCTGGAGCTGTTCCCTTGGTCTCTGCCCCAGGCAAATGCAAATCTCCACAATGGGTATCTGCTTTGTCTGTTTAATGGGCAGGAAATGACCTAGAAGATGTATCTGTTCTAGGTCTTGTCTTAATCTCTTTTATGACCATTACCTTCTCAGAGTGTGCCTTAGGGTATTTGTGTAAGCTCAATAGGCCAAAGTTTCAGGAAAGGATGGGAAACTTGTTCAGATAAGAAATTTAGCAATGGCTGGCTTAAAGGTAAATTAGCTGACTTTTCTTTGTTCTGACTCCTTCAGCTTACTTTTTTAATTTTCCCTTTTTGGCAGGTGGCCTCCCCTGCCAAGAATGGAGTCTTCAGTCCCCATTCTGCCTACAGGTTCAGGGTTTCCTATAGATGATGCAGATGTTCTGGGCCTCAATTGTGCAAATGGCTGCACAACACTGTAAATATATTAAAAGCCACTAAATTGTACACTTAAAATGGTTTCTATAGGAAATTTTACTGCAATTATCAAGAAAAAACAAGGCAGGGAACTCATAAACTTATATTGGACTCTAAGATTGATACTATTATAGGCTACACAATTTTCTCCAACCACACAAAATTCTAATTGATATCTACTGACGGCGACAAAGTGAGACTCTGTCCCTTAAAAAAAAAAAAAAGAAAGAAAGAAAGAAAGAAATAAAATGCCTAAGGGAGCATAGTGTATTTGATATTGAATAGGAAAGCACATTCCCTTTAATTTGTGATTCTGTATTTCATTGTAAAGCTAATCAAACACACAAACACATACATACAATATGCACAAATTTAAAAATGTGTTAAACATACCAAAAACCAAGGATTAAAAGATGAGCAATACACTAGGAAATATTTTTATTACTAAAACTAAAATAGTCAACTTTTATCATTTATGTAGAAAATTATTTTTAAAAATCTACCTGTGTTTTATAGAAATTTATACCTTTTTCCTAGACCAGATATCATTAGTCAATAAAAAGAACTCATTCATAATTTTTTATCCTCTGATAAAATGAATACTTATCGGGCGGCACCTGTGGCTCAGTCAGTAAGACGCCAGCCCCATATACTAAGGGTGGTGTGTTCAAATCCAGCCCCGGCCGAACTGCAACAACAAAAAAACAGCCAGGCGTTGTGGTGGGTGCATGTGGTCCCAGCTACTCAGGAGGCTGAGGCAAGAGAATCACCTAAGCCCAGGAGTTGGAGGTTGCTGAGAGCTGTGTGATGCCACAGCACTCTATCGAGGGCGATAAAGCGAGACTCTGTCTCTATTAAAAAAAAAAAAAGAATACTTATCAAGGTTATGGATATAATCACATAAATCCGGAGATGATTCAGGCAGTGCTGTATACATGTGCCCTGGGTGGATCTCTCATTTACTCCATTAGTGTGATGTCTCATGCTCTGGGTGTCTTTCCTCATCTCTTAGATTGAAGAACAAGCAGTTGATGTTCTCATAGCCTCAACTGGTCCTTCCTGGCACACACAAAAATTGTTGTTAAATAATCTAAATAAGGTGGGATTGTCTGTTTCTCTGGAGATTATGTAATTGCCCTAAAGGCATGAACTTGGTTTCCATCTCAAGAAAGGGTCCCAACATCAGGGAGGCAAATAATGAATTGCTTAACACAAGGTAAATGAGTATGTCACACGCAGAAGAGTTTTTTATGAAAAATGGATCTTATAATTTTTTTAAAAATTATCTTCATTCTGGCTTAGTGCCCATGACTCAGTGGTTAGAGCCCCAGCCACATGCACTGGGGATGGTGGGTTCAAACCTGGCCAGGGCCTGCTAAACAATGACACAAATAACAAAAATATAGCTGGGCATAGTGGTGGGTGCCTGTAGTCCCAGCTACTTGGAAGACTGAGGCAAGAGAATCGCTCGCAAGCTGTGATGCCCCAGCACTCTACCAAGGGTGACATAGACTCTGTCTTGGAAAAAAAAAAAAATCTTACTTGTGATTTGCATGGAGAAAGATGACAGAGAAGGGGAAAGACTTATTACTATTGGAGAAGACATGAGGGAACCTATGGTTCTCACATGTGAGGGCTGAACTTTCTCTCAGCTTGTCAACTGAATAGCCTTTCTTACTCAGAACAAGTTTACCTTTCCTTTGCTATAAACATAGCAGTTTCTCATTTTTGTGTCCTGGGTTGGTGATGGAATAATTCTATATAGTGAGTGCAAAGGTGTGTCACACATACAGCAACCTTCACATGTAGTAAAATGACATATAACTATCCAGACATGTTGTACCAAAGTCAATTTTCTGGTTTAGACATTGTGCTATAGCTCAATAAAATGTCACCATAGGGGAAATTGAAGGACTTCTTTGTTTTATTTTTGCAGCTTCCTAGCAATCTATAATTATTTCAAAATTTAAAAAATTTTTAAAGTGAACCTGCTAAATTTCACAGAGGAAAGCCCTAAACCTTGAAAGATGGGAGCACTTTTTTCCAACACACCATAGCAGGGCAGGTGCACCCATGAAAGAAGAGCATCTGGAGGAAGGGCACATGCCAGACTCAGCTACAAGAAACTTGCACTGGCTCTGATTTCATTCTGAAATTAATGGTTACTTCAGCAATCAAGCACAGACACAAGGCCACTTATTGCCAGTAATTGTAGAAGCCAAAGGAACCATTGGGAGCTAAAATCCTAAATTTCCCCCTAAAAAGACTGTAACCTGTTGAAAGAAAGCAGATTTGCTTGTGACCATCCTTCTGGCCAATGACAGTCTCCAGACACCTAAGCCAAAGTTCTTTCCATCACATGTGGCAACCCTTGGTGGCAAACTCCTAAAATTCTTCAAACGGAGCCTAAAAACATAATTCATTAATCACAAATGCCACCTACTCAAAATTCTAGAACAGTGAATAATTTTTTCCTATGAAATGTGGATAAAAGAAGCACTACTAAAGAAATCCATAATACCTCTTCTTCTATGCTTTTCATAAAAATTAATTAAAATATTTGACCTCAAAAGCAATCATAGCAACAACAAAAATAAATGGGACCTGATCAAATTGAAAAGCTTCTGCTATACATCTGATAAAGAGCTGATAATCAGAATCTACAAATACTCAAAGAAATCAACAGGAAACAACCAAACAACTCCATTAAGGGGTGGGCAAAAGATGTGAACAGAAGCTTTACAAACGAAGATATACTGAAGACCAAGAAACTCATGAAAAAATGTTGGCTAGATAGCTGTTACCCTGCATAAGGAGCAATGTTCCTTCTCTTTTTTTCTTACTTCAATAGATTTTTTTTTTTTTTTTTTTTTTGCCTCGCTTTCTTCTCTGGCTCTTAAATTCCTTCTTGCACAAAGCCAAGAACCCACCTGGCCTTCAGGCTGGGGTCTACTTTCTCATATCAAAATGTCTACTCACTGATACTATTGCTATTATTAATGTAGCCATCTTCTGGTGGCTTGGGCTGGGGCTGTGGGTGTGGTAGGTAGGCCGTGTAGGGACACGGCCTCTCCCCTTCTTGCTGGGGCAGACACAGCCACTGTGGATTCCACCAAGGAATGTCCAGGTGGAGCCCAGATGACAGGACTCCTTCACCTTGATTGCCTGGTTCTGGTTCTGAGATTTTTTTTTTATTAAATCATAAAGAGGTAGATCATGTACACATTAATGCATTTATGGGGTACAATGTGCTGATTTCATATACAATTTGGAACGCTGACATCATACTGGTTAATATGTCCCTCACCTCATTTACTTAGTTATTGTGTCAGTTCTGACATTTTTTCACATGAGTAATTGTATTCTCTATGCAAACTCTCATAAACTCATTCAGGTTAAACTCAAAGTTGAAATGTGGTATCCTTCTCACTTCATGAAAATACCCCCAAATGTATCAAAATTAATAGGTAAGTTTTGTCTTTGATATTCTTTTCTATTTTCAATAAATATCTTTCATATAGGAAAATATCAAGTTCAAAATTAATGAACTGGGGTTTTTATCATATTCAATATTGTTTCCTTTTATTTACACCAATTTGTAGGGAGCTGGGTAAAACTGCTTTTGGGCACTTCTTTGAGTCTATTTTGAGATGATGGTGTTCCACAGAAGATAAAGCTAATATCATCAGTCCTTGTGACAATATGTGTATAAAAATTATTTTCATATGTACTTCTATGAGCACTATTATTCATAAATAAACAAGTTAAATGCCAAAAAAAAAAAAAAAATGATGGATGTCCCTAATCATTAGGGAAATGCAAAGCCATTGGCTTACAATGAGGTATCACCTAACTCCAGTGAGAAATGGCTCATAGTAAAGATTTTGGAAACAACAGATGCTACATGGAAGCAGAGAGAAAAAAACTCTCATTACACTGTTGGTGGGACTCCAAACTGTTACAAGCTCTATGGAAAGTTATACGGAGATAACTTAAAGAACTTAAAGTAGACTTACCATTTGATCTAGCAATCCCACTGCTGGGCATATACTCAAAGGAAAAAAAGGTCATTTTATAAAAAGGACTCTTGCACTGGAATGTTTATAGCAGCATAATTCACAATTGTAAAGATGGGGAAACACCCCAAGTGTCCACCAATACATGAGTGGATTAATAAAATGTGGTATATGTATACCATGGCAGATGTTTAAAAAAAAATGGCAATCTAGTACCCTTTGTGACAATCTGGATGGAACTGGAAACTATTCTTCTAAGAGAAACATCACAAGAATGGAGAAACAAACATGGGTACTCAATACCAAATTGGAACTGATCAATCAACACTTAAGTGCACATATGGAAGTAAATCTCAATGAAAATCAAGCTAGAGAGAGAAGGAAGAAGGGGTGGGTAAATTCACATCTGTTAGGTAGAACGCACACTATCTGGGTGAAGGGAAGGCACATTTATAACTGACTCAATCCGTACAAAAACGAAGTACATAAACAAAACATGTGTACCCCTAATATTCTGCAATTTCAAAAAATGAGAAAAATAAAATCATACAAAAAAGGAAAAAATTAAAACATTTGGGGGCAGGGAAGCAATGCTAACATCCACTATCCTGCTATCATAACACTGCCTCTGATGTACCAGTGGGCATACTGTTATCTTACTATTATGTCCCACAGTCACAGAGAGCAGAGTCCTCCCAGGACAAGAGCTAGTGTTTATTTATTTTAAACAATTTTATTGAGATATAATTTACAGACCATAAAATTAACCTTTTTTGGGGGGGGCAGTTTTTGGCCAGTGCTGGGTTTGAACCCGCCACCTCTGACATATGGGGCCGGTGTCCTACTCCTTTCAGCCACAGGCACCACCAAATTAACCCATTTTTATAATTTTTTTTTAGTATAGTCAGAGTTGTGCAGCCATCACAACAATCTAATTTTAGAACATTTCTATCATCTCAGAAATAAATCTTGTGTCCAATAGCTGTCAATTCTTACTCCCCCCTCCTCTCTGCTTTAGGCAACCACTAATATATTTTCTGTCTCTATAGGTTTATCTATTCCAGATATTTCATATAAATAGAATCACAGTCTGTGTTCTTTTAAAGTAGCTTCTTTCACTGGGCATAATGTTTCTGAGGTTCATTCACGGTACAGCAGATATCAGTATCTTTCTACTGTCAAATGTTAATAGTATTTTATTATATGACTATACTGCATTTTGTTTATCCACTCACCAATTGAGAAGATAATTTGAGTTGCTTCTTCTTTTTAGCTATAGTAAATGTTGCTGCTTTGAACATTCACATAAGAAATCTTTGTGTGGGCTCAGTGCTTATAGTACAGTGGTTATGGCGCCAGCCACATACACCAAGGCTGGCGGGTTTGAACCCGGCCAGGGCATGTTAAACAACAATGACAACAACAACAAAAAATAGCTGGGCGTTGTGGCAAGTGCCTGTAGTCCCAGCTACTTGGGACGCTGAGGCAAGAGAATCGCTTAAGGCCAAGAGTTTGAGGTTGCTGTGAGCTGTGACAGCACTCTATCCAGGGTGACATAGTGAGACTCTGTCTCAAAAAAAAAAACAACAGAAAATCTTTGTATGAACATATGCTTTCATTTAACCTTGATAAATACCCAGGAGTAGAATTTCTTGATCACATGGTAACTCTATGTACAATATTTTGAGGAACTGCCAAAAGTTTTATTTTGATTAAGTCTAATTTATTTTTTCTTCTACCACTGTGCTTTTGGTATTATTATTATTATTCTGACAGTCTCACTTTGTCTCCTCTGGTAGAGTGCCCTGGCGTCATAGCTCAAAGCAACCTCAAACTCTTGGGCTCAAGAGATTCTCTTGCCTCAGCTTCCCGAGTACCCAGGACTATAGGCGCCCACCACAACACCTGGCTATTTTTGGAGACAAGGTCTCACTCTAGCTTAGGCTGGTTTCAAACCTGCGAGCTCAGGCAATTCACCAGACTTGGCCTACCAGACTGCTGGGATTATAGGTGTGAGCCCGTGCCCAGCCTTATTGGCTTTTTTTTTTTTTGGTATTATTTCTAAGAATTATTGCTTATCTTAAGATCTCGGATTACATACTATATTTCATTCTAAAGTTTACCATTTTAGCTCTTATTTAGTTCTGTGACACATTTTTAGATTTTTTTTTTTTTTTTTTGGATATAGAGTCTCATTCGGTCACCCTAGAGTTGCTGTCACAGCTCACAGCAACCTCAAACTCTTGGGCTCAAGCAATCCTCTTGTCTCAGCCTCCCTACTAACTGGGACTACAGGCACCTGCTACCATGCCCAGCTAGTTTTTCTATTTTTAGTAGAGACAGGTGTCACTTTTGCTCAGGCTTGTCTGAAACTCCTGAGCTCATGTGATGCACTTGCCTTGGACTCTCAAGAGCGCTAGGATTACAAATGTGAGTCACAGTACCTGGCCTTGAGCTTGCATATGGTGTGAAGTTGAGGTCTGTTAGGTAGTTACTTAGAAATCCAGCTCTTCTGGGAAGGAGGACAAGGGCAGGGCCACTAGGCCCCCATCTCAGCACTGACTTCCTTAATTCTGTCCCAAGTGGCTCTCAGCTGAGGAGAAAGGAACACCCTACCAATCTACCAGTGAGAAGTTAGCATGGCAACTGCAAAAGAATAGGGTAGGGAACACTCTCTAGCTTAGCAACAGGAACAACAAAGCCTAAAGGTGACCCTGACTGGCCTTAAGACTGATTATCATGTCATTAGCTTAAACCTACACGTGGTGCACATCTCCTGCTGGGCTCTCAGAGAGGCTCATGGGAGATCCAGATGTGTAAGACTCTGGTTCCAAGGTGACCTCTGAACTGAGAGGTAGACTCAATCCAGGCAGTATAAAATAGAAGCGCAGGCCATAACCCAGGCTACTTTCTATGGCAATGGGGTCCGTTCACTGTCTATGAAAAAACACATCTTGCTTTGTTACCACATCTTTCTCTTCCTTAATGAACTTCGTTTCACACTTGCCTTATTTTGGGGTGTGTGGTCATTTGTTGACCAAGAGCTCTCCAAGAACTGAGAAGGCAGGCAGCTTCCTGAAACCTTGACATTTCAGGATGCAGGCAGTCTGTTGAAATCCAAATGGTCCACATTGACTCTTTTTGCATGTGAATGTCCAACTGTTACAGCAGCATTTTTGAAAAGACTTTTCTGCCATTGAGAAGCATCTTTGTCAAAAATCGATTAATTATAATGTAAGGGTTTATTTGGGGGCTCTCAATTTTATTTCATTGATATGTGGTTTATCCTTATGCAAATATAACATTGTCTTGATTACAATAGCTTTGTGTCAAGTTTTGAAATGGGGATGTGTAAGTCCTCAAGTTTTATACTTTTTCAAAATTATTTTGGCTATTCTGGTTCCTTTGCATTTCCATAAGAATTTTGGAAGTAGAGATTTTCATAGGATTTGCATTAAACTTGTAAACCAGTTTGAGGGTTTTTTGCCATCTTAACAATATTGTCAATCAATCTATGAACATAGGATGATCTGTAATTTATTTAGGTCTTCTTTACTTTATTTCAGCAATGTTTTGTAATTTTAAATGTAGAAGCCTTGCACTTTTGCTAAATTTGTTCCTAAGTATTTTAAACTTTTTGATGCCAATGTGAGTGAAATGGGTTTCTTAATGTTCTTTTTTTAAGTGTTAATTGCAAGTGTACAGGAATACATCTGATTTTTATGCATTGATTTTGTGTACTGCAACTTGGCTGAACTTATTAGTTCTAATAGTTTTATAGTGAATTATTCATGATTTTTTATGCATATGATCTTGCCATCTGAAAGTAGAGTTTTACTTTCCTACTTTTTAAGCTAGATGTCTGTTTTCTTGCCTTAACACCCTGGATAAAACTCCACGACAGTGTTGAGTAGAAGTAGAGAGAGTGAAGATCTTTTTCTGATTTTAAGGGAAAATTATATGGCCTTTTACCAGTAGGTATGATGTTAGTCATAGGATTTTCAGAAATTTTCATTATCATGTTGAAGAAATTCTTTTCTATTCCTAGTTTGTTGAGGTTGTTTTTTTTTTTTTTTTAATAATTTTATTGAATCATAATTATGTACATTGGTGCAATCACAGGGCACGATTCATATACATTCAGAAATATTTTGATCATACTGTTACAGATATCCTTCATGGCATTTCCTTGATCA